>JAHDVE020006180.1:0-176461 GCA_022606495.2 Halesus radiatus
TGGTGGGGAAAACAAAATATGTTTTAATGAAAAATTATTTTGTATAAAATATTTTGATATTTATTTATAGTTGTGAAAATGATTTATTAAATTGTTTTTAAATTTATTTATTTAATCGCTTTGAAATTTATTTACTAAAATCTGATTTACATAAAATAACAATTGTAAGTTAATTTGAAAATTATGCCAAAAAGTGATATTACTACCTTAATCGAAGAAACAAAATATATTTATATGTAATTACAAAAGATGTCACCGTTGCGCATAAACGGGGGAACGACTAAATGTAATGAAAAAGAGCAACCTTCATTCGAAAAGTGATAAGTTAGCAATAAAAGTTATTTATTAAATATTGTTTACCTTTTTCGTTACAGATAATGAAAAAAGAGTCTAAGGAACTTCGCAAGACTGTAATTTGTTAATGATTGAGGGTTTATTTTGACGACAAAAATTTATTATGAATTCTAGAAACAGTTAACACCTAAGTAATTGCAGATTGAAATTTCTCTCGACGCTATTTTCGGCATTCCTTTCATAGAATATGATAAAATATCCAGTGATTAGGTTGATATAGCCTTTTGTAATCACCTAAAATAATTGACCGAATTCACCGAAATATTTAGATTTAAAATGTGCATTTTAAATAATAGGAATTCCCAGATTAGACCGGCCATAAAATGAATTTAGTACAAAGGCTAGCCGAACCTATTGTTAGAAAAATCGTAACTAAAATAATATAATCTTAACTGCTATTTTGGGAAAGCCCGCAATTCCGTTGGAATTTTATGAGACGGTAATAAACACCTCAAAGGATTGCCCGACGGAACAAAGGCCGCTGAACAATGCGGTTTAAAAGATAATACCTACGGGTAGACAGGTAGACAGAAGGACAGTGGGCTCTAGGAGACAGTCGATTGCCAGAGTCCGCCCAGGACGGAGAGTCAAGTGAAAGCTTCCACCGAGGAAGCACGAGTCGCGTGCAGTCTTCCACCGAGGAAGCACGAGTCGTTGCAAGAGTCCGCCCAGGTCGGTTGCAGTAGTCCGCCCAGGACACACACAGCCAAGTGAAACCTTCCGCCCAGGAAGGTTCCTATTCTCGCTCCTTGGAGAGGCCGCCCAGGTCCTCTACGCTCTACAAATTCTACGCTTCCATCCCAGAAGGAAGTAACTGATCTTCGCCCTTCGGAGATCAACATCGGAGACCGCCCAGGCCTCTGATTATCGCCGCGTTGCACCTACTCCCGATCCGGAGGTACACGAATACGTAGTGCGAACTTGAGGACTCTACATACAACGCAGCCACTGGACCCTGGACATCCATCAATCACCAAAAAGGGAAGTGCCTCTGACTCTAATGATAATTCCTCCCACAACATAAGCCAGTGAACCCCTAATTTTAAGTACAAAGACTTTAACAGTAGAACTAAGTAATTGCCTAAGCCAGTGAACCTCTAATTTTAAGTACAAAGACTTTAACAGTAGAATTAAGTAATTGCGTATCTAGTTTTATTAAATTTATTATGTCTAATTAAGTTTTACTCTAGATTTAAGACTAATCCCACGTATATAAAAATAAATTACTTGTAACTACCTAAGATCGCATTTCTATTCCTCTCTTTTTGCGTTATTCCTAGAATAGTACCTACTGCCCGACTAACCGTCATATCAAACTCAAAACACGCTACATTATTTATTTTATTACGGTACCTACCGGACTATCTGAACCGGGAATATTTTCAAAACACGCGCGTTTGGCAACACTCGCGAAAAACGTCAACCAAATTAATGTCAGCTAGTTTTGCAACAGTTCGGTCAGCGAGGTGAACGAGGTTTTATAGTCAGTAAGTGTTGGGAAAAGTGATAACATTGTGTTAAGTGATAATCCGAGTGAGTTGTGCCGTCTTAAATCATGTTGGAGGGATACGGTCCTGTGACCCAGGCTCTGCTTGGGACACTGTTTACCTGGGGAATGACCGCTGCCGGAGCGTCGCTTGTAATCGTCATCAGAGGAACAAGGGTACGATGAACTTTTCATTAAATATCCCTGTTAATATATTCGGGCCATCACCTGGCGAAGGATTTAAGACAAACATTTATTCCAACTTTCAGAATCGCAAAACTACATAACCTCTTTCGAGTTGTTTACGTTTACAATTTACGATCCACAGGTTCACGTATTCATATAATTCATTCGTTATTTAATGATACGTTATTGACTATTTCAAGGTTTGTATAGCCAATGGTCATGTAAGATTTATATGTATAATATATATTTGTAGAATAATACTACAATTCTCTATAAAACATGTTATTTATTATCTTGAATATATTGTTGTTGTTTTCTTAGTGAATTTATCTCTTTGAAACTACATGAAATCAGTAATGCTGATGGAAACAAGCAATTTGTGCAAATTATGAGGTAAGTTCTACCTAGGTATAACTTTTATTAATTAGGATTCATAATTTTTTATTTAAGTAGCTAAATAAAAACTAAGAGAACCGACAACATTAGGCACAAAAAAAAAACTATATCTGTTTTGTTGGCGTTTATAAGGTGAGGGTACTGACACAATTGCAGAGGCTGGGTTAAATTGTTCTCTAATAAATGCCTCCTTATAAAGGACGGACGATCAAAAAATATCCTGGCTGCAGAATGTGTGACTTTCTGGAACTGCAGTCCTGGACTCCAGTTCCTGTGTATCCAGAATTCCAAATCCTTTTCACCATACAAGATAGAATAGTAAATATTATTATTTAAAAAAAGTTACACAATATGTAATTATGGTAATGTTTTCCAGTTGGGACTCGATCGAAAAACTCATCATTTTTAAAGAAGAAAAATACTTTCAAATTCATAAAAATAAATAAAAAATATTTGCAAATGCGGAAATAAAAGAGTAGGTTCTAGGTTTTTACTCTGGGTTTTTTCTTTCTTAAAAAAACCCAAACTATGTAATTTCATACTAACATTAAGCATGGCGTCAATTCTTTTTCAATATTTACGCGTTTTTATATAAAGGAAGTGAAAAATGTAGTGCCGTTTTTTGGACCTCCGCTACTGCAAATATTTTTTATTTAATTTTATGAACCTGAAACTATTTTTCTTTTTTTTTTAAATTATGTGTTTTTCTGCGAATTCCAACTGGAAAAAAATTACTGTAATTATAAAACATTATATAGGTATCTTTTGGAGGCTAATGATATGAGTTTTACATTTAAAATAAAAACGGTTTTTACTAGGATTGATAGGGTTAGGTTAGATCTATATGATTTTTAACTGTCACATGATATATTTTTGCATCTAACAGAATTCCTAATTGGGCCTATGAAACTCGCATTAAGCACACAATGATGGATTATTGATCTTTCTAATTTTAGGCATGAAATTTTATTTATTTATTTTTATATTAACGGATCATTGTTCAATTACACAAAACACTAAATGAGGAAAACAAGCTACAGAAAAAAAAACACACGCATAATACATGAATGAAGCATTCACAAAAATATACATTTAAGAGAACATATAAGTCATGGCCTTGGTAGAGTTTATGATGTTATATTCTTCGAAGTTGATTTTCGTAAAGATTGACAAAAATCATTTAGACTCTCACCAAAAATTTCAAGGCCCTGGCTTGAGTTAACAAATCTCATCATTCCGGATAGCTGAGATTGGTACCCATAATTGGTCTAGTGTGTTGATTGAGGAAAATCAATTCATTGTTTCTGAGTCTATGGCTAGGAATGTTGAACTGGATGAGTTTGCAACAAAGAAGGTATTAAAAATATATTTAAAAAAAGTATACAGAAATAGACATTACGTTCCACATCTTCTTTTGTTCTCGCTGTTGAAATACATAAACACTTTTAATATTACTATTATTTTTTATATGTTCTTGAGATAAAATGTAAACCGCGTAATTCTTAATTTTATTTTATTTAAACTAATTTTTAAACCTTAAGTTGCCTAAAATAATACAATATTAAAAACCAAAAACCGGAGTGTGGAAAATGCTTCACTTGGTTATTGAAGCATCTTTTTAAATGGATCAAAGAAAAAATTAAGTTAAACTGTTTTCCATCATATCTACAATTTTTTTTTTACGTTTTTACTTACAGGTTTACATAATATCTTGTCTATGCCACCTAAATATATATTTTTATACTTACAGGTTTACATAATATCTTGTCTATGCCACCTAAATATATATTTTTATACTTACAGGTTTACATAATATCTTGTCTATGCCATCTAAATATATATTTTTATACTTACAGGTTTATATAATATCTTGTCTATGCCACCTAAATATATATTTTTATAATCTTGCTTGTTTTACTTTCGACCTTTATACTGTTTTTTTTTTTTAAATTTTTTTTACCTCAACTTTTTTGTGTGCTATTTTTTTTTCTCTATAACAAACTTATGTAAATATTTTATTTAGATGTTTCAAGAGTGGTAGATACCCTCAGTATCGCCCTGGTAAAAGATCACCATTCTGCATCAAAACTTTACACAAAATGGTCATGTTTAGTGACCAGGTCTAAATAGCCAGGCACTGCCCTCCTTACTTCTTTTTTTTTTTTACTATAACTCCACACAGGAAATGTTGTGAGACTTCTTGCAGCCTCACAATATTCCCCGAAATGGGAATGCCATAGACTCACTGGCTCCGGGCAGTTGAGACTCTTGAGTTAATTTCTTATTGGTTGGTTGCAGAGGAAAGTGCTGGACGCGTCCCTGGGCTTTGCAGCCGGGGTGATGATCGCCGCTTCGTACTGGTCGCTGCTGTCTCCGGCCATACAGCTGTCCGAGGAGTCTGGCATCTACGGGGAGAAGGGCGAGTATGCCTTCCTCCCCGTCACCGTGGGCTTCCTGCTCGGGGCCATCTTCGTCTACGGCACCGACGTCTTTCTCGACTATCTCGGTATCAGCTCGGCTAACATGATGCTAGGTAAGTTTTTTATTATATTTGCTTAGTCCTTCATCCTTTCGTACTATCCTGATATGTTCAAATCCCGGTCATGACAATAAGCGTTAAGGAAATGTCGTGCATGCTAAAGCAGCAAAAATTCTAAAACTTTAATCTTTTTCCGTTTGGAACGTCTAGGTCAATTCATCATGAGCTCTTTGAAATATCCAATAAAAAAAAAAACAATAGGTACACTCTATTCCTTGTTCTATTTTGTGTATGAACTCAGGTGAAGCAGTGAAGTATCTAATAGTTTGATAATAAATATAGTTTCAATATTAACTTATTATTACACTGCTATATCAGAACGGACATTGTTTATTGAGGCGGGTAAAGTACATGTACAAGGAAAAATATATATATGCACTGGTTGGCGGCAATGACGACATATGCACTTTAAAACTTGTCCTATAAATCGAACTATTGTATTTATTAAAATGGTCTTTCTGAACGAAATGAATACTAATATTCTTTATTACTTATCAGTAGATATCGGATTATATGCGCTGGCCAAATGGCGAAATATGCACTAAAAATGCCAACATATACACTAATAATAACTAAATATATACCTACCCGCTCAACGGTCCAGTCCCAAAAATACAGACTTTGCAGGTTGCTAACTCAAGAAATACTACGAATGATTTATCTATAAATTCTATACGGCTAATTGGGAAAAGGTAATGAGGTAATTAGAATAAGGTTTCAACAGTCAATAATCCTTAAACTGTAATCTTTTAAATTCTGTATGAAATATGTATTGGAGTTTTAGGTAAAACATTCAAAATTGCCTTCGCTGGTTTTCAAACTGCACCTATTGTCAGACATTTTGGGATGCATTTTATACAATTTGAAGATTACAGTTTGAGGATGTTTGTCTTTTGAGACCTTATACATTTTTCTAACTACCCATATAGAATTAACAGATAAATCATTTGTGGTATTGCTTCAGTTAGCAACCTGCAAAGTGACATTTAGGGCCATTTTTGAGTGCTGGCCCTTAAAGTATATGATAAAAACAGTAATGTCTTTTGGAACCAGTTCTTTGTGAAATTTTGGGGGTGACCAGCGAAACTTTCACAGGTTTCTCAAAAAAATGTCATTTCCCTTTTTTTTTGCTAAAAATTTTCGATAGAAATTTTTTTTTACTAAATTATAACAATGGTATTGACCATTTCCAATTTGAATAACTCATACTTTGAAGAATTTTATTGCTAAAATAGGCATTATTGACGGAAAAAGGCTCAAATATGCATTATGCATATGCAATGCATTTAATCCGATGTCTACCTATTAGCTATTGATATTTGCACATGCATTTGGCATATCTGTTGGAAAAATGGGTTGTCGATAACTTTATCTTTATAAAATAATGTATCAAACGAACTAGTTAACTTAGTTGAGAAAAAAAATGTTTTGCAATGAGCTCAATCTGTGACGGTGTGATTGATTTGTGTATCAAATGCAGTGGGATCCGTATGGGCATTGAACTCGGACCAACAGATTGCACACCATATGCACATTCAACCAATGGGAATAGCCAGCTAGTTGGTGCAGTATTATCGAGCAATTTTTCAATAAATGTGAGGAGAGATCGGTCCATTACGAGAGTTTTGCATCCCACATTTAATAAAATTTTAACAAGACAGCTGTACTTTTGTTTAGAAGGATTAAACAGGCCTCTAGACGCGAGGATAACGGTCCACAATGGTGTGTAAATGTGTAAATAAATCACTCTCGGCAGCTACGATATTGGTAAACAGTTGCGATAGTACTAGTGTTGAAATATCTTTGCAAACCATTCTAAATACATTTGAGAAAAGTTTCAAAAATATTTTGCTAACAATATTTTAATTTTAACCTTCACGTTTCCGAATTGATTTTTTATTGCTTCCCTGCATTTATAATATTTTTTTTTTTGTGGTAATTTTTTATTCTGTGGGCTTCGATTTTAATATTCTACAATATTTTTGTGTTTGTCACCCCTGCCAGTAAACACTCTCGCTTGGTCGTCGCTTATTTCGCAGCCCTGGACTAAGAAAGATTAGACGGTTTGGATATACAGAGCAGATGAATGATGAAAGGAGTTTAAGAAAAATAATATTTGACACATAAGCGAATGGTAGAAGTTTCGGACACCGGAGGAAGAAATGGCACTATCAAGTGAATCAAATACTTCAGTCGAGTCATGTCAAGAATCAGAATAACAGAGTAGTATGTATGGATGTGAATGAAGCAAGTTGTGTGTGTCAGAACGGAAATATTAGACCGGTGCGATGGTTGGTTAGTTCTTCCACGTGTTATATTTTCCTCACGTTTAATGAAATGCTCGGTTTTATCGGCCAGTATTTGCCGTGTGTTTAAATAAATGCCACAACTAATGAAACGCACATTAATTGTAGATAAAGCATTCAAAGCATTCATTGGAAGGAATCTAAAGCAGTGGCTTATCACCGCATAGGCAAACAATAAATTGTGATTATTATGTTAAATAAAACGTTTGTACATTTGCTATGTGTGTCAATATTTATGGAGTTTATGAATTAATTGTCAGTTTAATTATAATTCAATGTTATATCATCTGTGGTTCAGTCACACTACTTTATTACCTAATTAAACTATACTTATTACAGAAATAATATTCATGTATTTAATTATTTTACTGTTTCCGTGTTCATTTTGGTTGTATAGATGTCTTTTGTAGCATATTGTAAGATTCATGATACCGCAATGTGTGCAAATCTCACACCTTTTTATTATTCTTGCTAAGCTTCTCTTGATATGTTACTATCAAAGCAGTCGCTCTAAACCAGTGATTCTCAGCGTGCTCAATATCGCCCACCAGTGGGCGATTTATGTGGCTTGTGGAGCGATCGAGATTTAAAAGTGCTTTGGAGCTGCGATTTTATACGATTTTCGGCGATGGTCATACTTTGTGCACTTATTTTATCATAAAAACTGTATATAATTCATCATTTTTTGTTGTTGAGATCTACATTTGACGCAATTTAAAGGTTTCCGTTTTATAAAATTCTAAAAAATTTCGCAACGGAAATTTTGTTTGAAATGTAACTTTCCGAATGATAAGAATCAATAGCATTTATCGGTTTGTTCTCGGGCCTAGTGAAATACTCATCTGCGGCGCTTTCTTTGTACTCACTATGATTGATCTATGGAGAAGGTCATGGAAGAAAATATAGTTGAAAAGTGGCCGGGCCCTAAAAGGTTGGGAACCTCTGATCTACCTCTGATCTTCCAGAGTGGAAGATACTCTCAGTATCGCCCTGGTGAAAGACCACCATTCAGAATTGAAACGTTGCTTGAAATGGCTTTTAGCTGTGTTTGGTGACCAGATCTGAATAGCCAGGTATTCCCAACCTTCCTCTTCCCCTTCTCCTTCCCTTCCCGATACCTTCAGCCTCACAACATTCCCCAATTGGGAATGGCATAGTCTCACTGGCTCCAGATGGTTGGGAGCAGTTGGGACTCTTGTGAGGTATTCATATAAAAAAATAAAAAAAAACAATAAATTCGTATTAAATAACTTTAAACCATAGCCGGGTTGTTCTTCCTCTAACTGGACTTCATTGTCTTTCGATTTTATCTTCGATCGGACAGCCGTACATACTTTGTATCAATGATTGATTCCCCACTCTAAGCCTAGAGCAATCGAGTTTCTAGTGCTTTATAGTTGTGATTACTTCCTTCTTTATGCTAGCAGAACTTCTTCGTTTCAATATTATTATCTAATTATTTTGCTAATAATTATTGGCTTACTCCCAAGTGTTGATTTCATTCTCCTACCAACACAGTGATTCATTTCCATTACACCTGATAAAATTGTCAATATAATTGAGTAAATGACCTTCCGTAATGAGGCTATTGTAATCCATCAAAAAAAACAAAGTTTCACTTAAATGAACATGATATAAATAACATTCAGAAAATATTTAGTTTAATGCCATGTAATGAGTTTTTTTTTGTGCTAATAAACTAAATGCATTTTTATGCAATAATAATTGTGTACATTTTAATAGTACCTATTAATATATTTGTGTTTTTATGCAAGGTTTTATTTTGTTGCCAATGTTTTACAGTTATTTGTAGCCTTTGTTATTATTTAACATTAAAAAATGGCATTCGTTGCTGTTATGTTTAATGCCCTTCATATTTTCATCTGTTTTTGTTGTTTTTTGTTTGTTTTTTTACTATTTGTAAGCACATGATTTCAAATCTTGGGGTAGAAACAGTGGTTTAGTGGCCTTTACTGCATGTACATTATGGGGTGTGTGAGATTGCAATAACCTCTCCACATTCCGGAATAAAGAATGTGTTCACATTCTACGCCCTTGAGGAGATTTATCACAAAAATGGCGCTATACAAATCATCCAATTATTATTATTATGCAGGGTTTCAGTTACTCATGATGATAGAAGTAAAAAAGATTAATAACTTTTTTTCGAAATTCTATCGTTTTTTTTCCCCATACAAAAAGTTCTACCCTTTACGCCGGTCTTGCTTTAATGTCGGGAAAGGCATTGCTATCTGATAATTTATATAATTTTTTTTTTTTTTTAAATTTTGTTTACCAATCTCTTTATGACAGTCCCAACTATATGTTTATGCATAAAAAAAATTGATACAAGTTTTCCTTATCTTTGTGTCTTTCATGTGCAAGGATATTTCATCAAAATAACGAGTAATAAAGCTTTACAATTATGGCACTGGAGATGAGAATTTTAAAAATTTGTTTTTGTAATAATTTTGACGTAGTGAAAACATTAATAATTTGTAATTTAATAAAATGCATACCCTGCTTACAAAATCATAACACTACATCAATATTTTTTATATTTCATCTAAACATTTAAAAAATTTAAAGAATTAAAAAATATTTTGTTTGAACCACTATTTTAATAAATAAATATCTACATGTTTCGAAACCAATTATATTTTCCAATATGCATTATATCCTGACGAAGGAACCATTGGTTTCGAAACATGTATATAAATTATCATCTAATATTTTCAATAGTATTTATTTTCTACTTTAATAATGACAGCACAAAGTAATTTTACTTTTATTGAAGAAATGTACATATTTATTTATAAGGGTGGTTAAAACTTTTTTCCAAATTATTTAATTTAAAATGTTTCCACAAAGTGAATTTACATTTATTGAAGAAATAAACTTTTTTTTATATTGACTCCAGCACTGACTTTTTTTAATTTTATGGAGTCATATTACAAAGTCCACTTTCATTTCAGATAACGCTTTTATAGCTGGAGTATGGTGGTTAAAAAAAATCATTAAAATGTGGGCATTATTTTCAAAGATACAGTGGTTTAAAAGAAATCAATTTTGTTCGAACGGGACCCCAGTTTTCACCCACATCAAGCGTGTTAAGGGCCAGCAATCAAAAATGTCCCCAAGCATCTCTTTGCAGGTTGCTAACTCAAGCAATACCACATATGATTTATCTGTAAATTCTATACGGGTAGTTAGGAAAATGTATAAGGTTTCAAAAGGCAAAAATCCTCAAACTGTAATCTTTGAATTTTATGAAATATATCCCAAAATGTCTGAAAATAGGTCAGTTTGAAAACCAGAGAAAACAGTTTCGAATGTTTTACCTAAAATGCCACTACATATTTCATGAAGAGTTTAAAAGATTACAGTTTGACAATTATTGTCTTTTGAAACCTTATACATTTTCCTAATTAGCTGTATAGAATTTATATATAAATAATTTGTAGTGTTTCTTGAGTTAGCAACCTGCCATGTGTGTATTTTTGGGTGCTGACCATTAAGAGAACAACAAAAAATAGCAGTACAGGCCGACATTTATGTATTTTTCCAGTCAAAGAACCAACAGCTCTTGCGCATAGTCGGGAAACACGCCAAACGCTCGCCCAATATTTGTTCACGGTTGACATTTGTGACATGAGAACGGGTTGTTTCTACGACTCGTGGCTGTGGAACGATTTGCCGGCCTCTGTGTTTCCTCTCTCCCCTCCAACATGGATTTCTTCAAGTCCCATGTTTACTCTTTCCTCTCCTCAAAAAGTCCCCGCACACAGCATCCCCAAGGCCTCTCAAGGTCTCTTGTATGGAGTTAATATAAAATAAATAAAAACACATAGCACCACGATTCAGTACTTCTGCTGCATTTAAATGTGATATTAATCATTTTAATGATTTGAATGTTTTGAATGTTTTGAGGCAGGGGGCCCCCGCCTAGATGCGGGCGCCCTGGACTGCTCACGTGGCGGCTGTCCCGCTGAATAGAAATCCTATTTATTTATGAGATATTCAATGCCGATGTTTACACATTCATTTCAGCGTAGCCAATATTACTTGTGAAAGTCGTAAAATAAAAAGACATTTTATAATTGCAAGGAAGCAAAAAATGCACTGGTTTAATGTTTTATTTACTTAATGTCATTGGATTGTCGATGCACATTATGGAAACGTGTAAATGTGTCCATTAATGGATTAAGAAGTTAAAATTAAAATCAATGTCACAACACTTATCTTTTTATATTGTATCAGATAAGAAAACAACATGATTTCTATCAAAAATATACTAAGTGATTCAATAAAGCTGATAAGTCATTTTGGAAGTAGTGTAGATGATTGATGCGCTACGCCTATCTTTGGTATCTGGATGCGCCGTGACATTAATGATTTTTGACCACTTGACATTCAATCCTGTTTATTTTTGGTAGAGATTGTCAAATTGACAAAAAAAAATTTGAAGCTAATTTTTTTAATGTTCTTTTGTAACATTAAAATACCTGCCCGCTCCGCTCTCTGCTCAACGAATTGCCAAATATCTCTAGATACTTGAGGGAGATTGGGAAGATGATGGTTGGGGAGTACCTGCCTACTCAGATCTGGTCACTAAACATGGCTAAAGCCATTTTAAATGATGTTTCGGTTCTGATTGGCGGTCTTTCACCAGGGCGATACTGAGAGTATCCACCAGTTTGGAATATAACTGCCCTGCAGTGGGGGAACCGAATCACAGCATTGCTAAATGTTAAATATAAAATTTTTTTGAAATTATCATAAATTTTAAATTTATGATAATTACAGTGAAACTCTCTTAAGGTTTTCCGAGTTACTGGAATAAAAAGCTTCTTAGTGGGATAAATTGGGTCATTCTTCAAGGGTCCGAAAAATCAAACTTGCATAAAAACTTCTTAAGTGGGAACTTTTTAAGCGTGTTTCACCGTAAAAAAATTGGAGCAGGAAAAAAAATTGCAGCCACTCCAGTTTCAGGCAAAAACCCTTCTGTTCCACTGCTCCATGCTCCGATTCCGGGCATTGCTCTAAAATCCTGAATACTATAATACTGTGTGCACTGTGTCATGTCTCATGTTGCCAGGGCCAAATAGAAATTACCCCTGACCTTCAATTTCTTTTATCACATATCTTTCAATGTTCATATTATCTGCATCATCAAATTTATACATTATTTGCTGGTAAATAATTCATATGAAAAACAAATCTTAGATGGTATGACAAATTTTTATGTTTTTTTAATCTTTATCATTTTGATTTTTTATCAAATTAATTAGGTTAGTAGGTTAATTTGCTTGCAAAATTCAATGTCAAATGTTTTTATTTCTTTATATAATATGATGATAATGTAAGAAGTTTGTTTCCTGCAGGGAGTACCAATTTTACCAGTTTGTTTTATAAACCTACCTTAATTAGTAAATTACCTATGTTTATTTTGGCAACTTTACAGAAAAACAAAAAAAACTGTTTAAATTAGTTAGTATTTTAAAATTTTGGAACAACTTTACGTACACACAGTCACTCTCTTCACAGACACAGTCCTTCTCTTCCATGGAAAGTCATGGGAGACTTCGAAAGAGCTGAAGAAGGGATGAATCGGGTAAAACAATGGCTTGATTCAAATTCACAAACATTAAATGAAGCAAAAACTAAATACATTAAATTTAAAATCCGCAACAAGCAGACAGATATCCTCAACACAAACCTTAACATAAAAATCCATAAAATGAACCAAGAAGTTCCTTGCAACTGCCCAAAATTGAATGAAGTACAAACAATAAAATACCTGGGAATAATTATTGATCAAAACTTAAATTGGAACTCCCAAGTTGAAAATGTAAGCAACAAATTAAATGAACTAACCCGTTTTTTCAAAACAGTAAGAAACATTTTAGATAAAGAACAACTAATTAAAATTTATTACACCTTAGGCCAATCTCATCTACAATATGGTCGTATCGGATGGGGAAGTTCATGCAATTCCACTATAAAACCAGTTATCATAGCTCAAAAGGCAATTTTGAAAATTACTCTTAGACTATGAAGACATATCTCCCACAGACTGTTTTTAATGGCCTGAATTTAATGTCTCTGAAACAAGATGTTTTAATTAACGCATTGAAAAATCAGGATAACTTTGCACATACAAACTCGGGTCGATTCACAAGATCCTCATTACAACTTACATTCCACCAACCTACAACTGAAACAACTTTGACAATATATATATATATCATATTGTATAAAAATTACTGATAAGAATTGTGACGTATTTACCCAAAAGAAGTGTAAAAATAAGAAATTAAAGAAGTTTGCTAATAATTTATTAAATAAATATTTTATTTCTTTTCTAAACTACCAGACCGAGCGCGAGCGTCGAGCGACGAGGCTTATAACTGTTAGTACAAACCTAATAGCGTCTATAATATTTTTTTTTCATTTATGAGGAAAAGTGAGTAAAATCATATGCATTTTTTTTTTAATTTTCAATTTCTTTAGAATTTATTAAGAATACATTTTGCAGAAAATGTATGGAAAAACCCAATTCCGCCAACGCGGGCCACTAGAGGCGCTAGTGTAGCATGTTGCCATCTCAATATATGGGAACTCTCAGAAGCTGGAGGTACAGTGGTGCCTCGCATAACGAACGCCTCGCACAGCGAACGCTGCACACAACGAACTTCCTTTTCGTTCATTTTACGATTCATACAACGAACTTCGCTTCACACAACGAACTTCGCTTCACACAACGAAGTCGCCCACTTCACACGATCACTGCCGATTTATTGCATCCTTCCGCGCAGGCAGTCGTTAGTCACTGAGCAGTACGCTTAACTTACGCACGTGTCGCAGCAATCGTTCATCATTACAACGAAGTCGCCCGATAACGAAGTCGCCCGATCTTCTACGATCACTGCCGATTAATTGCATCCTCCCGCGCAGGCAGTCGTTAGACTCGTTAGTCACTGCGTAGTACGCTTAACTTACGCGCGTATCGCAGCAATCGTTCTTCATTACGAATTAAATCGCACACGTATCACGGCAGTCGTCCTTTTAAGATAAACTCAACATTTTTTTTATATGATGGGTTCTAAAAAAAGCAGGAAGGTGATTTCTCTTGAAATGAAACAGGAAATAATTAGAGCCCTCTTTAATAAGGTGTTTGAAGAATGCGAGTTTGGTGGAGACAATATGACTATCCGAATGTTTTGGAAGGAGAAATTTGATATCCTTTTGGCAATACGACTTATACAGAAGGCCTGGGAAGAAGTGTCACAAAGGACTCTCATTTCTGCTTGGAAGATGCTTGTGCCTTCGTGGATTCAGGAAGAAGCAGTAGTTGATGACACAGAAGTGGTGAAGGACATCATCACAGTGGCCCAAAGGTTGAAATTAGAGGTAGAGGAAGAGGATGTAGAGGAGCTTATTGAGGAACACAAAGAAGAGCTGACAACTGAAGAGCTCCAAACACTTCTGGCCCAACAACAGGACAATGCTCAAAGGGAAGCGTCATCTGATAACGAGGAGCAACAATCAAACAATCAACCAATTCTAACTGCTGACATCAAGAACATCCTGGTCAAATGGAAAGCAGTTCAGGAGTTTACCAATGCCCACTATCCGGATTCCGCTGAAGCAAACAGGATCAACGACCTGTACTCCGATACTCTTGTCCAAAAAGCGGAAAATGGATGAAGATGTGCAAGATTCGATTATTTCTTAAAATTAAAAAATGTGTTTTTTTCATTATGTTTTTAGATGTATCTAAATAAAAATAATAACAAAAAATTTATCTTTTTTTTATGTCATCTTACCATATTTTATGCTACAGAACGAATTATTTTTTTTAATATGTATTGTTATGGGAAAACGCGTTTCACATAACGAACTTTTCGCATAACGAACTTGCTCCTGGAACGAATTAAGTTCGTTTTGTGAGGCACCACTGTATTGTCATATTTCTACGGTATTTGGTTTTACAGCACTTTTAGAATTCTTTTCAATGAAGAGACTTCGGGCAGATACTCTGCCCCCTCAGCCACCCTACCTGACCCCCCCGCGCCTAAGCGGATACTCAGGAAGAACGGAAAACCATTAGCCCCGCTCCATCAGTCTCGCCGGTCTGGCGTGAAAGGGTTGGTTTGCTTTGGCGTTGAGAAGACAGAATAAATTTTTTGCAAGGACAATTATTACAATAGAGGGAAGAAGCTGGTAGAAGTGGAGGGTATGGAAAGTGGTATTTTTTTTATATGAATACCCCACAAGAGTTCCAACTGCGCGGAACAAGTGGGACTATGTCATCCCCAATTTACAGTTTGAAATTTAATAGTAGACAAAAATTGAGGGCGTTCCGATTGTTCAAAGGGTTTTAAATGGCAACACCGATGGATGACTCTTGAGAAAATCAAAGTAAGTTTTAAAAAAGCACATTGGTCCCCGTGATTTTTTACTTTACGAAATGATTCTACATCATATTCTAATACAATTTTACCTTAAAGTTACGTTGTTTTGCCTCGTTTCTAAAAATAACTATCAAACTCGAATGTGAAATTTTTTTTACGTGAGGAACAAATTTCAAAGGTAAAGTGAGTCGCTTGGTGGTGCCATAGTAATGAAAAATTCTAGTTCCACTTTATTAAATGTCTACAATTTATTGCCAAGCTATCTTTATATGGCTGTCTTTATGAGATATTTTAGATAGGGACTATCGCGAACTTTATTATTGACAATTTAATCTGCTATATGAATACTTAAAATACATACAAGGTGTCCGGGGGAAAAGTGCAGTAACTTCGGGAGATTATAGTAGAAGTAAAAAAAGATAAATTACTTTTTTCGTAATTTCAACGTATAAATGTAGTTTTCAGGTTAAAAAGTTGAATTGTTTATTCATCCTTTTTACTTCTACTGTCATGTAGAATCCACCTCTCGAAGTTATTGCACTTTACCCCCGACAACCTGTATATACGTCACAGATCGTTTTGACGCGGTGTTTTTAAAAAAAAACTAATACTAATGAAAAAGTGTTCAATTTCTTCAAGCCATTATTGTATAGGATGTATGGGTTCGTGAAGAATGAATGCAGTCATGTTACAACAGTAGTTTTATCACAAAGTTCACGCTCAACAATGGCTTTACATAAGGCGCGGCGACAGAGTTTTACATGAGGTTGCGTTGGGACCTTAAGTTTCAACTTCAAACTTGTAACGCGTCCTGTGACATGACCAAATGAAATCATGAGATTTGGGGTTTACTTTGGGCTCTGTGTTATTTTGGAGCGAAGCGCGCAAGTCTTTCGAAGCGAGGCAACGGAATTTAATAGTGGGTTGTGTTATGAAATTACTCATAGGTGGGTCAAAATTGTCGTTCTTATTTGGATATCGCACAAGAATTCCAACTACCTGGAAGGGAAGACGAAGGCTTCCAAGTACCTGGCTAACCAGATTTGCCCTTTAAATATAAAGCTATTTCAGGCAGCACTTCCATTCTGAATGGTGTAATTTCACCTGAGCAATTACATACCTTTCTGCAAGGAGAGATAATAAGTAAGAGAAACCATGATACTACTAGGTATATAATAAACTAAAACATAGTGTATATCAGCACGTACGAGACAGTCTTAAGTAGCGATTCCTGAACTTATTTGGACTACAAAATGTCAATGTCATTTTGCTGTCCGATGACAAATAAAACAATTTTTTTTCTATGTACCAAACATCGCAACGGACCAAGTGGTACGGTATATGCGCTGTCTGGTCTGTACGGTATTGCTGGGACGAGACGGCGCGCATACCACGTGATCCGTTCGGTTGCATCCCGTGGCGACAGGTGATAAAAATATTTTTAATTGACAAAAAAAAAACCAAAATGACATATATATTTTTTACTGAAATAAGCTCGGGAATCGCTGGCTAAAATCTGTCAAGTACGTGCTGATACACTGTATATACATATATTTAGTACACGTTGTAAAAAGAAAAACAAATATCTAAAACAAATTATTTCTTTGTAACCTCGCATAGAAGAATAAACGACTTACAGTAAATACCTAAACCGAGTTTTAGTTCCTCCCTTTTTGCGTTAATCCATAGAGATATTATGAACCTATCCTCGTTGAATAAATAAAACCATAGATGAAAAACCTTGGATTTTATCTCCATTCCTCATCTTTTTTACGATTTTTGGTCTATGCAAAGTGTTTATGACTCTTTTCTTCTCTTGGGCCAGACGATAGACATAATTCTCTGTTGATATTAAACTGCGTTTGGTTTACGCCGTTACGCGCTCGACTAAAACCAGTTAATAAATCATATCAGATACTCCTATATCAAATCTGCTGTGTTTAGTGTTTACTTATAATCTCTCTCCAAGTACTGAAGATCGGGAATGAACTAAATCCCCATCGATTGTCCATCGAAGGTATTTTCAATGTCTTGCTATATTGTTACGATTTTTATAATGTATGTGTTGTTAGATCTGTGCATGTGTAATTTTTAAACAAATATTTTTTTTTAAATCCTACGTAAAGAAATATGATAGATTTAACTGATGATATGACATATCTTCAGTTTGTTTCGTACGTTGCATTTACAGTGTCGGTCGATCTAAATTTCATTTCTTGATTTCATTTTTTGCCAATTCGAAGACCAGATGAAAATATGTCAGATGCTTATGTATTTATTTTTTTATTCGACAACATTATTCTTATTCCTTATCACTTATGACTGAAGGGTCATCATCAAGAGACGTTCACTGTCTTGACAAGAATTCTCTATATTTCCCAGGAGCCCTGAATTCTAATAATATACTGCCCGTATTTGTTGGCATGCGTGGTGTGCCCAGTCCAATGGTGATCTCCCTTGTTTTCCCATCCACCCCTCAGACTTTTATATTTTGGTCCAAAGCCAGTATTCCATCAAATTATCATCAGGTCTCCCTTAGTATTTGGAGTATTCATAGACCCTCTGTTAATTTTTTACAACGATAAATAAAGCGCGATTTCCAGAGCGAAATTTCAGATTTCAAATTTCAAGACTGCTTCGTTCAGCGGAGACAAGGAGTATTGACATTATTGCCAAGTCAAAAAATAAAAACTCGGTTAATATATTTTTTCCGTCGGCCACACTACTGGGCCACCCGATCGTCTGGCAGGCACTTTCCTCATTAATAAAAATAAAACCATAGATTAAAAACCTTGGTTTTATCCCCATTCCTCATCTTTTTTACGATTTTTGGTCTATGCAAAGTGTTTATGGCTCTTTTCCTCTCTTGGGCCAGACGAAAGACATAAGACATAATTCTCTGTTGATATCAAACTCCGGTTGGTTTACGCCGTTGAGCGCTCGACTAAAATCAGTTAATAAATCATATCAGATACTCCTGTATCAAGTCTGCTGTGTTTAGTGTTTACTTATAATCTCTCTCCAAGTACTGAAGAGCAGGAATGAACTAAATCCCCATCTACTGTCCATCGAAGGTATTTTCAATCTCTTGCTATATTTTTACGAATTTTATAATGTATGTGTTGTCAGATCTGTGCATGTGTAATTTTTAAACAAATATATATTTTTAAATCCTACATAAAGAAATATGATACATTTAACTAATGATATGACATATGTTTGGTCTGTTTCGTATGTTGCATTTACAGTGTCTGTCGATCTAAATTTCATTTCTTGATTAATTTTTTGCCAGTTTGAAAACCAGATGAAAATATGTCAGATGCTTGAGTATTTATTTTTTTATTCGACAACACTATTCTTCTTCCTTATCACTTATGACTGTATGGTCATCATCAAGAGACGCTCACTATCTTGATAAGAATTCTCTGTATTTCCCAGGAGCCCTGAATTCTAACAATATTGCCCATATTGGTTGGTACGCGTGGTATGTCCAATCCACTGGTGATCTCCCTTGTTTGCCATTCCACCCCTCAGACTTTTATATTTCTGTCCAAAGTCAGTTTTCCATCAAATTATCTTCAGGTCTCCCTTAGTTTTTGGAATATTCATAGAGCCTCTGTTAATTTTATCCTTATTTTTTGTATTACCTCCTCGCAGGAGGCCCAAAAAGATATAATTTCCCTTAGGGCCCGTCCCTTATCTTTGGGTATGTAGGTCTTGAGGAGACTCGTGTTGAAGGAGGGAGGAAACAGGCTGACACATAATTCCACAAACGCATTCTCATGTGATAAATATCTTAGCATGTTTCCTATTGAATTAATTACGCTAGTTCAGAGTGGTAGATACTCTGATTATCGCTGGGGCAGTACCCCACGTAACCGAAAGAATCCTGAAAATCACCATACAAAAAATTGAAATTTAAAAAAATCATTTTCAGTTACAACATCAAGCCGTATTTTTCAATCTTACTACTCTGGCTCACTCAAATAACCCTTTATATTGCTCCCAAAATTCATTATTGTTGTATCAAATTCAAGTTTGTTTTTTGTTGTTGTTTTGTAGCCTACATAATGGACCCATCGGTGTACGCCTTTACTCCTGGTGCAAACTTTACTCCTGGTGCAAACTTTACTCCTGGTGCAAACTTTACTCCTGGTGCAAACTTTACTCCTGGTGCAAACTTTACTCCTGGTACCAACTTTACTCCTGGTGCCAACTTCCCCCCAGGAACCAACTTTCCCCCATCTGCCAACTTTCCCCCGTCAACCAACTTTCCCCCGTCAACCAACTTTCCCCCGTCAACCAACTTTTCCCCACCAACCAACTTTTCCCCACCAACCAACTTTTCCCCACCAACCAACTTCTCTCCACCAACCAACTTCTCCCCGCCGACCAACTTTTCTCCCCCGTCCAACTTTACTCCATCGGCCAACTTTACTCCAGAATTGAACACTATCCCACAAGAATCAAAGCTAGCTACATACATGGTGAGTTCAATCATTTGAGCCAATCGTTATAACAGTAATGTATTGATCGTATCTAGCAAGCCAAACTTGTGTTAAAGTTTTTGTCACTGTATCTTTACTATTTTCAGTTTTAAAACTAATGATGCTCTAATTATAATTCAGATACATTGTAAATGTAAAGGGTGTGTGGTGATCTATTCTTGTTTGCTTTTCGATATGTAATATACATATTGGATACATTTACATAATGCAGTTTTTAAGAAAATAATTTTACTCTTGGTCAAAGAAATTCATTACTAAGGAACGCACGCCGCCCATAACTGCAATCTATTAGAATTGTCGCTGTTATCATTATTGCATATTATATAAAATGATTGAGGAGCTGGATGAAATAACTGCTTAAACGCACACAGGCTGTTTTTGCTGCCATCGCCTTTTTGATATCTCCAATCCCTTCTTTATCTGTTGTATACATATTACTTCTATAGGTTTTTTACACTGATGGAGCTACATGCAAAAGTTTGAACATTAGTTACAAGTGATTCTTCCATTTCACAAAACTTTGAATGCGTTTTACTCAAAACTGCAATTTCCATCATAAGTATTTATTGAATCGAGCTCCTCAGTTTCAGTAGTTCCTCAAGCAAACATTCATATATTTGCTGGTGTTTGCTGTATTTTGTATTAGTTTCACAAGTACATTATATATTAATGTAGAGTTTTTCTCTTCTTAGAATCTATCAGGCGCCAACAGTCAGCAACATCTTGGGAGGATAGGCACATCTCCGACAGAACTGAATCCTGTAAGTCTGTCAAGCTTATTCATCAATTTCATATCCCCATAAAGTAGTTTAGGCTTGCTGGTATTTAATAAAACCCGTCTAACATTTAATAATATTGTCATTATTGTGGTTTACAGAATGCAGAGTTCATCCCGGGGACTTTCTATTCAAATTTGGATGAGATGACGATTCCTCCGAAGGAACCATCGCCCACGCATATGCCACTAATGGTTCATCCACAAATGACACATGGACAACTCTCACACGCGCAGATGCCAGCGCAAATTCCAAATCAAGTTCACCAGGTAGAGTGATTTTTTATTAAAGTCCTTCTGTAAAACTATGCTTTTTAACACTGTAGATAGGGATGGTCTTCATCTACATGGTTCAGAGCCGAATTTATCGTCGCCATACAGCCAAAACTCTAGCTCAAAATGTCACATTATACAGGAGAACATTTTAAGATTTTTGCTGTGTATTTTTAACACTTCTGTATGCAATTTTTGTTTGTGATGGTCAATGTAAAAAGTGTATATTTTCTTATTCTATTGAGTTTGAATCCCGCAGCAGGCACTGAAACTGTCCGTACAAAAATCCATATTTATAAATCAATTAGAAAGCATTGCATTTGGAATCTTTAATAATTTGCATGTATTTTATTTTCAGGAGAATGTCGGTGGCACCATCTACTTTTACTCCTCCAATGGAGAATCTGCTCCGATTCAGCAACACCAGCCGCAGCACCAGAATGTGGGGAATATGGAAGAACTGGCTGCGGGTGGTTCAAGCTCACAGTTTAACCTCCCCCAAATGTATTCAGGGACACCAACCCACATTCCGCAAAACATTAAAGCAGGTAATTAATCATTGCATTGCAAACAAACCTGCAGGATTTGAAACTTTTCCAAATGTTGCCACAAGAAAGAGGACGAAACACAACATGCATTCTAGCATCCTTTCCATCACAACTCTAAAGATGACATAAAAACTGCACTATTATATATACTCTCAGACATGATTAACCCGATGGAAGACGGGTTGTTGATGCATCAGACTTGGAACTCTTCAAGTCTGATGCATCAACAGATTGGTTGAACCCTCTCATACGAATGCTGCGAAATTTCATGACAGCTTTTAACATACTGGGTCCACACTCTAGGAATGACCTTCCATTTAGTCTGAGCTCAGAAAGTAAATTTGAAAACATCTACAACACTTGTACATATATAATAATATGATGTATGTATTACAGGTTTAGCTGCTTCATTCCACAATCCAGATTTGGTGCGTTCAGAAGTTTTGCTGCGCAACCAGATTGCTCTTCAACAGCCCGACCCAAATATGTACCCTGGTAAGTTTGTATTTTATTTTTCTGCATTAACTTTATTATCCTTTGTTGGACGAAGGCCTCCTTAATCCGCATCCTCTTCACCATTCTTTGTTAGCAATTGATTGAATAACTTATCGTAATTAAGAAATAAAAACATTATTGACTTTTTGTATTCCTTTTGAACATAAACTTTAAAATTGATGGAAAAAGCTGTACCGCCTTCGTAGCTAAGCATCCAACATTAAATTTGTATTGGGAGCAAACAGGGGACGGAGGCAATCTATTTAAAAATCCGAATTACCCTTCTTTCTTTTTCTTCTTAATTACACATCAATAACAATACAACTCACTGACTAGTTCATATTATTTTAGCCCCACCTAAAAGTTTATTTAAAGTGATTCAACAAAAAATCGGGAAGCTATCTATGGTGTTTCCTGTTTGGGTATAAGTCCTAACATATTTAAAAATCACAACAAAGTGATCTTACATAGTTTAATAGTAAAAGTTTAAAAGTAAAAATAAAATTTGAAAGTTTTAAAGTGTGTCCAACGTCTGTAGTAAAATACTATCCATAATGCATTGCCGTTTATGCCCTGAAGTGATTCTATCTGATTCCGAGTCGATATTTGTGTGCTCGGCATGCAAAGCCACCTATCATCTAGCCTGTGGAGGGATATCGGAGAATACTTACCGTAGACTTACTCAAGAACGTCGAACCCAACAGAAGTGCAAGCAATGTAAAGGGGACACGAAATCCACCGCTATTGGCACTACTATCCCGGCGGAAACATCCAGCGATAACACACCTTTGGAGCTGTTAAAAAAAAAATGGCCAACAAAACATCATCGTCTTCGTCCGCCGCTCAGATGCCGACTAATCTAGAATACCTTCAGGATTTAGTCATGAACAAAACTACCAACTTGGAAAAAAAAAACAAGATGACATCATGGAACAAGATAATAAAATCCTTGAAAGTATTCAGTTCATGAGTGCGCAGTACAAGGACTTACTGACCAGAATCCGCGAGGTTGAGCTCCTTAATGATGAGCTTTCAACAAAGAACTCTGCTTTGGAAGCCAGGATTATGGTGCTCGAAAATGGCAGAGAATTCCAGGAACGAACCCTCAAGGCCAATAATTTGGAAATTAGAGGTGTCCCAGAAACCGAAGGCGAAATTTTGAAAGATGTTATTTTTAACATTTGTCAAACAACCGGGTCTCCCAATCGACTAAATGGCCTCGATGCTGTTTATCGATCAGCAAAAAAAAATAACCAGAAGTAACCGAGATCAATTATCATGAAACTAAAGTCTAATCTCGCAAGAAATCAGCTTTTGTCTGATGTGAAAACATTCAACAAAAATAATACCAATAGAGAAGACAAACTCAACCCGTCGAACATCGGTATCGCCGGGTCCCGCTTGGCGATCTATGTTTCAGAACAACTGACATTTCGTACTAATCACCTATATTTCAAAACCCGGCAAGTGGCTAAAGACAAAAAATACAGATTTACCTGGATTAAAGCGGGACAAATATATGTTCGGAAGGATGAAGGAACAAATGCAATTACTATATCGAATGAATCCAATTTGGCATCGCTATAAGTTTGAATTATTCTAACTAAATACACTCTCGAGATATGTCTTGTCTCGCTCATCTACATGTGTTATTATAATATGCTACCGTTTCCGCAATTCCAACTCCAATACTTATTATTTTTGCAATCACTTATGTGAGACTACTATGATTATATTTGTTTTGATATACACTGCTGTATACTGTACTATACTTTGGAAGTGAATCCATAAATTCTGCAACATTTATTGGGTCAACGTTCATTTGAATATTTTTATGATCCAATTACCATGTGATATTTATAATGATACCGGTATAACTTGCAACATGAATGTGATAGACAATCTTAAAAATTTAAATATTTATTGTTGCAATTGTTATAATTTAAAAATAATTCATCAAAATATCAAAAATATTTCATCAAACATTGATGATTTTTTGATATTTCTTGATCAATTTACTTATACTTTCGATGTCATATATCGGAATGTTGGATCCATAAAGATTATACCTCTAAAATTATAAACACTTACACAGAATATCACACAACTATAAATTCTAATAAATCTAGCGTGATTGTCGTTTACATAAGGGACGGAATTCAAGTGCAAGTCGACGAAATTGTATTATCTCAAGCAAACTGTCTAAAAATTGTACTGAATAATTATTTATGTGTTTTCGCCATATATAGATCACCATCTTTTCAAAACATCGACACTTTTGAATTCACTTCAATCAACCATCAACAGTTCTAAAAAATTTGCACATCAAATCATTATAGGCGATCTCAATATTAATACTATTCCTCAATATCACCAACAATGAAACGATTATTTATGTCTTCTTACCGAAAACGGCTTCATTCAGACAATCAACACGGCTACTCGTGAACTGGGTGCGACTAAATTCTGTTTAGACCATGTGAATGTAAAAAATATTAACTTCATTGACTCATTTGTTATTTACACATCGATCACTATACTACAGCCCTCTGCCTCAAAGTTAAACCTACCCAACTGCTAAAATTAAATACATCCCTCGAATAAACTACACTAATTTACTTGAGGACTTGCATTAAAAAAACTGGCTAAACGTATTTGACTAAATTGACACAAACATTGCGATGAAGGAATTCACTAGTAAACTACATTCAAATATATATAAACATACTAGTAAGAAACTCATATCAAACAGCCAGTTTAAACTCACGCCCTAGATCTCTCCTGGCCTTGTTAAATCTATCCACAGAAGGAACCAACTTCATGGAAAGGCGAAAAGGTGTCCAGATAATATTTCAGTACAAGCTCATTACAAAAAATACAAGAACTTATGAAAAAAATTAATTAAATCTATGAAGGAAAATTATTATAAAAAGTTAATTTACGAAAATTCATACTCTCTAAAATGTTTGTGGGAAGCATTTCGTGATATTAGTAAAACAAAAAACAGTAACGGCCGTTTTCTCCAACCTTTCGAATGGTCAACTGAGCTGCCGATCGGCCAAGTGTTTTGTTAAGTATTCGCGCTATTTGACTGTCTCTAAACATTTTTCATCTTTGAACTTCCTAAATTGTCTATGAAGTACTCGCCCACTTCTATGGAAAATATAATTGTACCCCCACAGGTTCATAGTCAATAAAATGACATCAAAGTAAATACTTTCAATGTTAAATTAACATAGACGAGTTAATTTTCTATTTATTATGAATACATATTATTTGTCTTAAATATTGTAATACAAACACCAACATTTTATATTTAAAAACGCATATGTTAAAAATAAAGTGTTACCTTGACTATTACCGATGCCGCGAAAACGGAAGTAAACATTGTTGACATTTGTCTTCTGTGCGTTCTTTCAATTTTCAATCAGTCTTAACATGAAATCGACATGGATAGCAAACATAAACGTGGGAAGAATTTCACTCAAAATGAAGATTGTGGATTTGATCACATCTTCCGGTGTATTAATGTCGAAAAGGACCGGAAACATACAGAAAATAGTTCGCGAAACGAATGACGTTTGAGACCATAGATATCTATGACATTTGACGTTTACGCTGTCATTTGACACTGTTGACACTTTTTATAACTAGTCTTTCACTGAGGAGAACTCTAATCCACAGAATTCGATAACTTAAGTTTGACTGAGATTTCATTGGGAAATGCGAATTTGTGCATTTGAACAGTGCTGAGGGAAAATTCCGGCTCAGCCATTGCTCAGTAATTGAATTTTTTTTTTGTTATGTTGAAATATGGTGTTGTTAATTATGTATTACGTATTGGCATCTGCCTTGAGATACATTGACATGTAATTGAGGCCCATTGATCCACCCACTACTTGATGTCAACAGGTGGTCACATTACTGACAATTCATTGCTGGCACTTGCTTATTTTTATTGTCCCATCCACCTCTTTTCTACTAAGTTCTTCTAAATGGCCAATAAATTCCAGTATGTACTATAGTTTTTTTTTCTCTATTTTTCTCCCAGTTTATTTCTATTTTATATTTATTCATTTGGGTATTTTTATATATGTTTTTTTGTTTTATTTTTTATTTTAATCAAACCATATTTACATAATTTGCTCCCATTCTGTAGCTTCATACAAGCATGATATATTAGACACGCAAACATTCCTTTATCAATTTGACATCAATTTTCATTGTGTTTAATTTTGTCTGTTGCTTATTCTGTGGCTTCTATTTATTCGCTTTACTTCTCTTTTATTTTTCTTTCTCCTCATTCTATAAAAAGAGTTATATAAAAATTGTCGTATTAACTTGACGGTATTGATGATATCCTCTGGAATGAGATGTTGCGGTATACCGTAGTGGGTGTTCATGGCCTAATAGAAATAACATTACATTTATTACAAACCATCCCCATTTTGTAAAACTAAACAATGGACAGATCATCACAATGTACTGCTTTATCTAGGCGCAGAGGAGTACCAGTACATAATATATTCATTTGTTTTAATAATAAATTACCCGCACTTTGTCTTGCTAACCAACATTCATCCATCCAAATAACAAATCATTTATTTATTTTATTGCAGGAATAATAATTATATTCTATCAACATTTTGTTTACAACTTTTACCATTACATACTCAGTATTTTATGTTTATTACAAGGCACTTGTTTTAATTAATAGGATTGGTAAAATAACACAAAGCACAGGTTGTAAACGCATATTGGTTGTTAAACTGTTGACTTTATGACTAACAAGATTAAAGGCTTATGCAGCGTGGTAATCAATTTCAAAATATTAAGTTCTAATCTATCTTATCTTTAGAGATAGATATTAATAATGCCTCCCGTTACTTTATCCTGCTCTAAATTTATATCTCTAATAAAATATCAGATTATTTTCATAATAAGGAATTCCAGTGAAAAATATAATGACTTTAAAAATATGTATTCATATACATCAGCAAATGACGATTCTGAATATATAACTTTCATTTATATATAATTATACATAGAATTTACAAATCGTTATTTAAAAGTGAATAAAAAATCATCTCATCAAAACACCGTGTTATGTTGGTACCATTGCATTTGTAACATCTCACTTGGATTCTGTTTTTGGATTAGTATGAAAAATTTTCATTTTTCGATTTTGTTTTGTATTTTAAATATGTATTTTTTTTTAGTTTTGTCAAAATTTTAACTTAATTTGGGTGACTTTAAGCTCTATAATTGTTGTTCAATAAAAACAACTATTATTCAAGAAAGCAATTAGAGTATTCATGATCAAACCAATTATCAATACGGATATTATGATAATGGTCAATACTATTATTATTCTTTGAGTTAAAGTTTCTAAAAATGTACATAATTTTATTACTTATGTTTAGTTATGGTTGACCATGAATAGAATATACAATTATGTATGGTAAAACTCATCCTTGTTTTGACATTTGACATTCTAACCTCAAAACTGATGAAAACCAACCGGTCATAGATTTGGAGCGTTTTGGAGGCCTTTAAAATTAAAATTTAAAAAATTTTGAAAACTATGAAAACTAATTTTAGAAAAAAAAACGAAATATACTGGTATTTAAGTTGGAACTTCATTATCGATAAAAAAATAATAATAATTTGACTGGAGTTCCTTATTACATATTATCATCACTGATCATAATATTTTTCATTGAGTTTCTTTCATCGGAGCATATCATTGTTATGAAACATTTGGTTTATCCACATTGTATAACTATTTTACAATAACTAAAGTATTGAATTAATTAATAGTTTGAATAACTTAGTATGTAAACAGAGAACATGACATGCTCTACTTTTAAAATGTGCTTAACCAATCCACCAATCACACGTGTGCTTGTGAAAATAGCACTGCTACATTGGAGCATCATTTTTTTTAGATACATAGCCTAATGGATATAGGTTAATTACAAATTGCATAAAATAACCATTAAAAAGTTGTTGTAGTTAATTTTTAAAATGGAAATAATCTTAACACTCTTCCCCGTAATAACTGTTGTTTAACCATGCTAAATAATATTTATTTTTTTAAATAATTGCTACTGTTAACCCATTACCATTTACAACATTGTTTTGTTAACTAATCACCGTACGCCTTATGTATTGAGTTTTGATCTCACATCATGCGACACTAACAAAGCTCCATATAAGAGTAAGGCAGTATAGTACGTGGCGGGAGTACTTTGGTGCGGCGGTGAGCTTGTTTACGCAATGGCATTTTGAAATGTCAAATACGGACAACTGTGCCATTTTTCAGGGACTGAAAAAACCAAACTTCTTAGCACGAAAATTCCTTGTCATGTAAATCTCCATTAGTGTGAACTTCTTCAGCGAGTTTCACTGTATATCAAAATGGATTTTTTTTGTGTACACATTGACTGCTCTGATTTGAATGTTTGTTAACACTAGCCGATTCTGTTTGTGTTGTTCTCTTTCCTATTCTATGATGATTTTTCTTTCTATGGCATCTAACTAGCATTACATACCATTGGACGGATAATACTTTGGAAAACTTTGCCTTACTTGACTTAGCGTAGTTAACTTTGGAGCAGCTGACTTCCCAATTTGTCTGGGTGTTGTGAACTACATTGCCATGTTTCACAGACCAAAATGGCTTTACAGCTATCGCAAGGGGTATTAATAATTTAACCCGATCGACGCCGTTGTCGCATATGTGATCCATCAGTGACTATCCCCTCGAGTGCAAGTCACAAATGTGATCCATGAAGTTTCACAAAGACACATACATTGTGTCAAAACACGGCGCATGATGAGATAGATTGCATTAAAAGGGTCAGTGTTGTAACGGTTAATGTACGAGCTCCGAAGCATGCACACCGTAGTACTCTGGTCACGTACAGCATGAGAGACACACAGGCAATAACAAATCAGTACGTTAGGTGTGATGATGACTGGCATGGTATGGTTGGTGTGTGTAGGTGTGGATGTGCGGGGGCGTGCTGGAGATCGTGCCGTGTTCGCACGTGGGCCACGTGTTCAGGAAGTCCACGCCCTACTCCTTCCCCGGGGGCACGAGCCGTATTGTTAATCACAACAATGCGCGCCTCGCCGAGGTGTGGCTTGACTCGTGGAAGAATTTCTACTACAGCATAAACCCAGGTTTTTCCACTAATACATATTATAACAACTCGGTGTCGCAATGCACCTTATGTTTTGATTGATTATTTAAATTTGTCATCTTATGAACTACTGTTTTTTTAAACTTAATACAGTGCATAGTTTGTCTGTCATGCTAGGGATATATATCCTCGTGTTATTGTCAACAAATTATGGATGATTTACTATTAAACATTTAACCTGAATTACACACAATGTTTCAATCTCATCTCACGAAATCTAACCGCTTGTGTGGCAGCGATGCCGGAGCGGCATTCTCTAGCAATGCACCTGACTCAACTCGATTTTATTGTTTTTTAAACTAAAATAATCCTAGCATACTAAAATATATTTTATTCGCTTGGCAAGGAAATAGTATATCTTCATATTATCTCGTAGTTTCTTCACGGGCAAATATATTTATTTTATGTACATACAATTTTGATAAATACAAGAACATCATTTTTCGAAACGAGTAATTACGAAATTACTGTCAGCTAACACATGCCGCCCTACACTCCATTTTATGGCTGGCACACTAAGGGTTTGTATTTGACGGGAACGTTGCACTCCAGAGGTTAACGGGGTATACCATTTTATGAAAAAATCCTTATGAAGTTTCTTTAAATATCGACGGTTCCAACGAACAATGTCGGATGTGTAAATTGGCAACTTTGCATAAGAGCTGTAGTAATTGCAATATTATATTTTTCCATTGAAATAACTGGAAGTTTATGCAAATTATCAAAAACAACACTATATTTCTTCATCTGGAAAACAATAAAAATGTAGACGTGAAACTCTAAACACGTAGAAAGAAAAATTTAAACAGCTCTAATAAGAAGTTATCATTTGTACATCTGACATTGTTTGTTGGGACCGTCGATATGTATATACATTTTGTATTTGTCCAAAATATAATATGTGCGTTTAAGTTTTACTTTTTGCTTACTAAGATTACATTTGGCAATGGTTGCCCTTGTGCTGTGCAAAACATCTGGAAGGTGGGGGTACATTTTGAGGATTATTTATCAACTGGCAGCAGACAAAAAAGTTAACATTATAATCTCTGTTTGTATGATTTTCATCAGTTATTTTCCTTGAGATTTGCAGTTTGAGTGTAAAACATTGTATTATTACTCTAGTTTTTTATAAATACATACATATATCAATCAAAACATAAAGTGTAGCACTAACTCCCATCAATCCATATAATGTTTTAAATAATTTTGGTACATGTTATAATAAAAGGCATGTTGAAGAATGCCACGCAATACTAACATCTAATAAACTTAAAATGTTTTCATTAATTTTCACGGAGCCTAGTTATATAACAATAACATTCATAGTTGATTAGACTAGACTGGTTTGCCCTTGCGTTGATTTAAAAACAATTTTAACATGAACACGTTGCTTGGTATTTAGATTCGGGCATAGAAATTCATTTTGACTTGTTTACTAAATCCATTGTAGTTAGATGTAACCTTAATTAGTTGGCATAAGAAGTGTTGCATAATATTTGCTCTTTGAAACTTCATAGTACAATGTACACTTTGGCTGCCCGGGCTTAATAATATTGTGTTGTTAATGGGGAGAGGGATTATTTATTAATTCAAAATAATGATAATATTATTACGCAATACGATAAACATAATGTTTTTAAAGAGAAAAATATTTTTTAAATTTACATAGGCTTAGCATTTAACAAAATCAAATCAAAAATATTACTTTCTGACTGTCCTACGTATGTTTTACAAAATATTTAAAAATGTTGATCCTCAAAAAATACCTCGAAGGTTTTGAGAAAAAAAATTCCAAAAAAGAGTAGGTTGGTTTAATCTTTTCACAAACACTAACTTTAATGTTTTTTAAATGCGGATTACAAAACATTGTTTAAGTTCATTAAAATAAATGTACCAGGAAAGGATTGTAATTATTTTTCTCCATTTAAAAAAAAATATTTTCATATTTTATAAAATATGCATGGGATGGTCGGAAAGTCATATTTCTAATTTGATTTTGATAAATCCCCGTGTAAATTTAAAAAAAAATGTTATTAATAGTAAATAATACATATTTTTGTCTTTGAAAACATTATGTTTATAGTATTGCATAATAATATGTATTATCATTATTTTGAATGAATAATGATAATACATATTAATCCTCTCCACCTTAACAATAATTTTTGAACGTCTTTATAAATATCATGATTGAAAAGCATTATTTGAAACCAGATCAGTTTCACCCCGCTGTGGTCTTCTTCAGACTAGTTCATTTTTTACTTATGCTAGAATATTTTGTAATGTCTGGGGACAGGGGTGAAAAGGCACGACTGTATGAAATATAAGAGTTTAAAAATTGATCTTTCAATGTGTTATGTATTACAATTCTTATTTAATTATCTTGTTTTCCACCCCTGATTCAAATGTCATAAATATCACAGCACACATTTTGTATGTACCGGTCTGTAAATGCCCTTAGCAGGGTGAAACTAGTCGGATTCTAAGTATGTAATTGAATTTTTATCATGGAATTCAACCATGAATTAACTTATTAGAAATTTGTACATTGTTTAAATTATATACTAATTATATTGGTTTTGTAATTTGATTTCTAATTTGTATTTTATCTGTGCAGGTGCTCGTTTGGTCCCTCTGGGCAATATTACGGAGAGACAGGAGTTGAGGAAAAACCTCAAATGCAAGAGTTTCCGATGGTATTTGGAGAATGTTTACCCAGAAAGTCAAATGCCTCTGGATTACTACTACTTGGGAGATGTAAGGCTATTTTATTTTGGTTAACTAGTAGTTACTACCCCACTTAAAATACGGAATAAATCTGGATGGCCTCCTTAGTCGAAAGGTAAGGCTCTCGACTACGAATCCGGAGGTCGCGGATTCAAATTCCGGGGTGCGCAAGTCAATTTTATTTGATTAATTTGTGTTGCTTTACAATTAATTGATTTAAAATAATATATTTATGGGATATTTGCGGCACATTCCAGGGAGGAACATACTCTCAGTATTGCCCTGTTGAAAGACCACCGTTTACAATGCTCAGTTTGCAGCTCACATGATTTATTTTTTTAATATGATACGTATTATGTATGCATATTTGATATTTGCAGTGAAACAATCCCCTGTAAGGTTCCCACATAAGAAGTTATTTTCCAGTTCCTTGGAAAACCTTATAAGAGAGTTTCACTGTACATAAATGTCTTATTGTATAAACTGTTTTTTACAGATCCGTAACTCTGAGACCCAAAACTGTCTGGACACGATGGGTCACAAATCGGGAGAGAACCTCGGCATGGCATACTGCCACGAGCTGGGCGGCAACCAGGTGTTTGCATACACCAAGCGCCAGCAAATCATGTCCGACGACAACTGCCTAGACTCGGCGCATCCGCGGGGGCCCGTGCGCCTTGTGCGCTGTCATGGCATGGCCGGGAACCAAGCCTGGATGTATGACAATCACGTGAGTGCAACCGTTCATTTGAAAACTTAACTGACACAAAAAAATATTGTTTCCAATTAGCTAGGTATATAGAGGAGTCCTGTCAACATAATCTAGAAATTTTATAAAAGTTAAATAAAAGCTTTCATTACCGATTTTAGAACAAATTATTTTAGATTCAAATGACGATGTTATGTTTTTGACTTCCGAATCTGACAAGTTGATAGGAAAAATGAATTAACTCAATTTTTTTAATGTTATTCTTCAAATTTTATTTAACACCTATTCAGGGCCGCTTTTGTAACCATCCGTTCGTAACGCTTGATACTATTTTTAACCAATATTTGGTCTACCGCCCGATTTCGCCGTTTTTAATCGTTCTTCAGATTACCGGTCGTTTGACAGCTGTCAGTCGTTGCCCGACGACCACTTATTTGAAAGCGTGCACTATTTTAATTAAAAAGACAATATATAATTTGCATTTGTGAAATGGGTTCCTTATCGAACAGTGAAAGTGATGACAAATGACAATTATTCATGATAAAAAACAGACGGATAATGGTCCGTTAAAGAAACGGTTCCTTACGAAACAGAAATGTGCATTAAAAAAAAAATAACTTTTTAAGAATAATAATATGATCGCCCTTGAGGTGATTTTTCATAAAAACGGCCCTATACAAATCATCCTATTATTATTATGCTTTTGCTACCAGAAGTAAATAAAAGGTGGCTATTGGTACGACTTGACCCTTTTGTAGAGCTAACAACTGCCAATGCGTACTTTTTAAGAATAATAATATGATCGCCCTTGAGGTGATTTTTCATAAAAACGGCCCTATACAAATCATCCTATTATTATTATGCTTTTGCTACCAGAAGTAAATAAAAGGTGACTATTGGTAGGACTTGACCCTTTTGTAGAGCTAACAACTGCCAATGCGTACTTTTTAAGAATAATAATATGATCGCCCTTGAGGTGATTTTTCATAAAAACGGCCCTATACAAATCATCCTATTATTATTATGCTTTTGCTACCAGAAGTAAATAAAAGGTGGCCATTGGTAGGACTTGACCCTTTTGTAGAGCTAACAACTGCTAATGCGTACTTTTAATCGGTAGGTATATAATATAAATGTTATTCTGGCATTATTATTAACACTACGGGACAATGAGAGGAACACCCTTCACCCCAACATAAATCTTGTCCATCCACGACAATGTGAAAAATTTATGAAACGATCGATAAAGAATGACAGAGTTGAGTTCGTTGTGCGGTAGGTTGTCAGAAGATAATAAATTACAGACTGTTTTTACGCATATCGGACTTGCCCACCATTTTTAAGAAAAAATGTGGGAAGGTTGTTAGTATTTACTCTTCGAAAAGCAAATCTGCCAATGGTCAACTTGTCCTTTCTATAATTGTGCGGAATTTGTAGCCAATCTTTTTTATTAAATAGCCGCGCCTATTTTAAAATAAATATTAAAATTTAAAAATGGAGTTCTTCAAATAAAACACAATAACAATTAATAAATTAATTACCACCGTATTTTAGACAGCCGCTTTATAAAATCCTTGTGTAAAATATTTTTTCCAGGCGAAAACAATAAAGCATACAAACACGGGGGCGTGCCTGCAGCGGGCGGAGGCAGAGCAGCCGGCGCTACCCGTGCTGCGGCCGTGTACCGGCGAGGCGGGCCAGCAGTGGCTCATGGACACCAAGTTTAAGTGGCAGGCGGACGGGGAGGCGCTCAAACAGCACAACGGCCACGCCAGCTAGTCACGCCATATGTGAGTATATACAGATACGTCTGGTACCTCCCTAAATCATGCACGCATAATATGCAGAGTGATCATAACAATGCCCTGTGCATTTTCCTGCGACGACAGCTGTTATTTAACTGGTAGGCCATAACCTTAAGTTATCATGCAACTTGATTGAATGGAATCACCGAACTCATATTTTGACACATTGTAATTTCGTCTGATTCAGTTACCCCAGCTTTGGGTATTTCAAACTCCACCACATTTTAAGACTAGTTAAACGCCAATTCACAGCTTGTTTTATATTTTGATCACATTGTAATCAGCTGTCAAGCATAGCTATTAAGTATTGATAGCAAGATTATCATTTTAATTATTGGTATTTTACATCCAACTATGAATACATAGTTTCAATCATTTTAAGTTATATGTCTGCGCTCTTATAGTAAGTAGATCAGTTTTTAGTGTGGCAAAACCTGCCAAAAATAAACAATTTCTTAAAATCAAGTCATTGTACCTTTCTGTGGTTTGAAATAAACATCAACTGCACAATTCATTCTTCTTTTCTCACGAAATTCTTAGTAAACAACATCTTTCATTAACTTAATGTAAAAATATTTAAACCTCGCTAGACCGTTGTATTATTCAAGCAGAAATATAATCAGTGTTTTTATCTAACGAATAACAATCACCCATCCACATCAAGATATTCTCGGCATATTCAATCTATCCAAAAGTCCAAGATTTACAACCTTGGGCGGATCGGGACTTACTGGCGCGGACATTGGTCCTTCGAGTCGGATTTCATACTCTTGAAATCAGAACCACGGAACGTAAGTGGATTTCAGTCATGTTTTTATGAACAGGGGACCATTGAAATGTCAAAAGTGGCGCTGATCGTCTACTTGATGGTCATCAAATGTGATGGATTTTGAAACACCTCAACCTAAATATCCGTTATTAGAATGATGTTAATCATTCATTACTTGTAATTCTTAAAGTTACAATTATTGACCCAAGTTGTTTTTTCCTTTAGTTACTCTCTATTCCAAATTTCTCATTAGTCTAAGTAAATTTATAAACTTGATAACACTATGTACTGTAAATATATAATTGTGCTACATATAATGAAATTAATATTCTAACAATAATTTGTACATGTTTTGATTGCAGTGGTGCTCGTGTTCAAGTCTTGTCTTCCTTCTGCCGGAGCGATATCCTTAAACTGTACTTTTAATCCTATTGCGTAATAAACATTATTCTAAAGACTTATCTACATGTGTAATGCAACCAACCTCGAGTAGAGAATTACATATTTATCTCCGTATATTTATCTTTATTTGAATGCATAAGAAAATTATTAGTTTATTACAAATACAGCAGAACCCTGTTAATACGAAACCCACGGACCTCAACAACCAAATGTCCAATTAACAAAAACACATGTTATTCGAAATTTGATAAAAAAAAAAAAAAAAATCGAGTTCAACAGCCTCCTGTCAAACTCAAGTAGGCATTCAAAGTGAAGTTGTAATAATATGATGTATTCTCGTGTAATCAAAATTTACCTACCAATTACTAGCGCGGCCGGACGTGACGAAATTCGTAATAATACGACGCTGGCTAACAGAAAACAGGAATTCTAAGTAAATTCATAATAATGCTACGTATTCTCATCTAAATCAAAATTTCGCCCCCATTTATCGGAGCAGCGGGGCTGTAAAATAAATGTATTCGAAATAAATTTATGGTAATATTTCCATAAAAATTTAAATATTGCGGCTGATTCCCGGCGTCAGATTCCAACTGGGTACATCGAAATTTTACAGCATTTTACCACCACGTCTGGCTTCTGAGATTCAGATTCACAAAATTACATGATTATTTTTACACAAATCGAATTACTTTTACAAATTTTCGTAAACTGACCAAAATTAATTTCGCATTACGAATTTCAATTATATAATAATTTTTTTGTTGACTTTTTTTTTTTTTTTTTTTAATTATCAGGCTTCGAATTAATGGGGTTCTACTGTAATGAGTTCTCCTTTATATCATACATTAAAAGAAAAATGAAGGGTGTCACTGCATATCCTTACGTGATTTTTTCATTCTGAAATATCATCCTTTGTACATAATTCCCATGATATTGTTACAAGTAAGTTTTTTTGATAAATTTATTATAAATGTTTGAAAATGTCCCGTCGGCATTTTAAAAAAAAAAAATTTCATTACTTTATTGAGACCATATTTATATTTTGTGAATATTTTTTATTCACGATTTGAAAATAAGTTGTAAGTGTATATGTATTTACAATAATTCCCCTAGCCCTTTTTAATTCAAAAGGAGAATTTTGTTCAAACATTTAAATGAATTAATTCAATTTTTTTTCCAAGTATTAAAAATAAACTGTTTGCATCGACATTCCAAGGTTAGAATAAAATACAAGGACTTATTAATTTTCGTAATAGTAATTTATAAAAATGAAAAATAGATAATATTATGGACTTCTAAAAATATTTATCCTAGACTTAATATAGCGCAACATCCCTAGAGTCATTTTACTAATTCATATTTCTTTGAAAACGCATTTTGATTGAACAATTTAATTCTCATATCCTATTTTAGTTGCTAGTTTCTTAGATATAATAAAATATTATCTCCAATTTAAATGTATCACTCATGCCTACTTGTAAATAATGAATATGTACATCCTTAAGTTGGCAGTTTATAGTATGACTCAATCAACGGAAGATGGTGTTCTTGTAACTTGTACATAAAGTTTTATTCGACTAATTATTACACATATATATATATATATATATATACAGGACTTGTACGTGTATGTTATTTGTGAATCACTGCGGTTACTTTGGAGACCCAATCTACCGCTTCCTGTATTTTTGCCATTGGCTGTTGTTGGTAAAACCTTTTAAGCTGCTTTTAAAAAATATATATTTTATCTTACCAAATTATATGTAGCAAATTTTATTTAAAATTTAACACATTGGCAGACATTTGTTGACAAACTGAGTTTAACCTTTTAGACGCAGGAAGTGCACCCCTGCGCCGCACCATACATGCCCTGTACGTGGCGGCTCACCCGTGCGCTACAAAACTTCTATAGTTTAAAGAGCCCTGCGTGTGACAGAAGTCATTCATATTTTTGAAGCGTGGAAAAGGTTAATGATACAGAAAAAAAAACTTCTTACGTGAGAAAACCTTATACGAGGTGTGATCAAAAAACACTGAATAATTTTATTAAAAAGTAATAAGCTTACATCAAATTTAAATTAATCTCCTTCAAAGTACTCTTCTTGGCTAGCGATGCACTTATCCCTTCTTTCGGAAGGGCCTTCAGCTGCTCTGCTCAATGTCGGGAATGGTGTCGAAAAGTTTTCCCTTTAGCACGGTTTTTATTTTTAGGAAGATCCAAAAGTCATATGGTGCTAAATCCGGATAGTAGGGTGGGCGTGGACAGACAGGAATCTTTTCATTGGCCAAAACTGGCAGATCAGACCCGAGGTGTGGCACGCACATTCTTGTGATGAAGGAGGAAGCCATTGGTCCCTTTTTCTTGTCTCTTTCTCCGTACATCGTCTTGCAAATCTTGCAGTAAGCCCTTAATATACAGTAATATTCGGCGTTTACATTCCCCTTTGAACGAACTCTGATCGCACTGTGCCCTCACTATAAAAAAAAACAATGAGCATGACCTTGACATTCTTTGACTGATGTGCCTTCTTAGGTCGAGGAGAGGCACTCGTTTTCCTTTGGGAACTCTGAACTTTCATCTCAGGGTCATATCCATACACCCAACTTTCATCTCCAGTTATAATTTTGGCTGGATTTGGTTTAAGAGGATCCTTCAATTTCGTGCAATTGACACACGATTTTCCTTCTGTTTGTCAGTCAAAAGTCTAGGAACAAATACTGCACTCACTCGTCTCATTTGCAAATTATCGGTTAAAATGCTTTGCACACGTATGAGATGTTCAGTGGTTTTGTTTTTTAAGGTCGAAGAACATCCTCACTGACCATTTCTCATCTTAACCAACTCATTTCCGCCTTTAAATCGCTCATACCACTTATAAACAGTCTTCCGAGTCACCACATTATCATCATACACTGATTTTAACATTTCAGGAGCTTCTTTGGCACTTTTTTGCAACTTAAAACAAAATTATTGTTAATGCATTGTTTGAAATCCATGATGCACAACAGACACGACCTCACTCTTCCGGCTCTGGAAGCCGACTGACAAGTCACAACTTGTTCAAACTTGACACTGACTATCTCAAAGGATCTGGCTATCGGACTTATTACTTCAAATGGACCTAGCCCCAGCAGATGCTGCTATAAAAATTCATTCACCCTATTTTTTGATCACACCTAGTATGTCAAAGGACTGAAAAAACCAAACTTATTAAGCATGAAAACTTCTCAAGTGGAAACTTCAAGCGAGTTTCACTAGTTATGTTGGTACTTGAATTGACTCGCATGTGTTTGAAACGCCTGTTGTCTCCTGAAGTTATATTGTGACAAATACAAATGGTATTTATAACTTCAATACAAGACTAGACATTCTGTGTATTACTGCGTACTAGAGTAACAAAGTCTGTGAACTTTTGGTTCTGCTCTCGCACACCTAAATAAAATCAAAATTTGTAGATGTTGTGTCTGCCAACGTGTTAATGGACATTTTATCTCTCGGATCAAAAACTATTGGTAATACTTAGAACTTAATAATTGTTAATAGATAGGGTTATTAAATTAATTAGGTTTTTTTAAAAATTGATTGTCAATGTAACTACATGATTGGGTTATACAGTCCAATGCATTTAATCTATTTACTCTCACAACTCCCTTACACGGTTCATCCGTGTCCTTTGTCTAGGATGTGTGAACATTATAACGAAGTATTGAAGGCATTGTCATGTTAGACTGAAGTTTATTTTTAAATTCAAAAAGTCTTGTGCATTAGATACCCACCCCTACAGGGTTCTATAGAAGCCAACCAACAAGAACTGTGTCTAAAAAATATTTTAATAAAAAACAACACTTACGGCCTTACACTTTTCAAACTGAGCGTCCGCTCAGTTAAAATATTGTTCAAAAGTACATTTTCAGTGTTACCAACGTGACTGAACTTAATTTTCATCAGCAGTGCACTACTTGAGTGATTTATTTGCACGATTTAAATTGCATGGTTTCTATAGAATCAAAATTATAACCTTTTTTTACAAATGTGCAATATTATTAAGTTAATGTTAATTTATTAGAAGTGTTACTTTGACAAAATAAATTGTCTATTGGCATTGAGCAAACATGCAGTGAAAAAAGTTGGCATAATGAAATAGAGTAATCCCTCGCTAAGTCTCGCGCTATGATAATTTCCTACTTAACCAAACGCTCGCTTTGTTTTGATTAGTGAAAGCAGCCGTAAGTGTGCCAATATTTAATTTATGTTAAAAAAAAAACTCAATACTTTGATGCATTTAGAACCTAAGATATTTTTTAATGTTAATTGTTGCGGTCCAGTTTATTATGTAAGTGATTGGAACCCATCAATACTCTTATATTTACACATCAACTTCTTCCTTTATATATTGTTCTTCCACGTGTTATTTGAGTACATATTTAAAAGAAAAAAATCTGTATTTACAATATCTACTCAATTGTCCAGGTCCGGAATGGTGTACACGTGTCTAATTTTTACAATGCTAAATTATGCCCACGACCACAATTAATATTTGACACCATTATGCATTTGTTATTTAGGGTTCATACATTTGTGTGTAGAAATGAGAATAATTCCCGCATTTACGCATACTGTACAGTAAGTGAACGGAGCCTGACAGTCTGGCATCTGAACATTATGTACCTGCACCTATACGTTGGGAGTTGGGAGTCGTATGAATAATAATAATTGGATGATTTGTATAGTATGAATGTATTTGTATGACCTGGGGAATGAACTCGTGAACTGGATATTGTATGAGCTGGGAGTCGTGGCAGCCACGGCCGGTTCTTAATATGTGCCGGCTCTTAAATGAGCCGTAGTTCAATTGAGTCGTACGAAAATATTGAGCTGGTACCGTGATTCCTGCTCTTAACAAAGTGCATCATGACCCATCGCTAGTTAACAGTCAGAACTCAAAAATACATATGTGTGGTGTATTTTATAGAATTTCAAGGATTAGTTTGAGGATTTTTGTCACTGGAAACCTTATACATTTTCCTAACTACCCGTATAAAATTTACAGATAAATCAATTGTAGTATTGCTTCAGTTAGCAGGCTACAGAGTGATGTTCAGAACCATTTTTGAGTACTGAACCTTAGAAAATGTCGTTTTTTTCTACCCGCAAGGTTTGAAGACCTGTAACTTTTAACTTGTTAGACAAACTACCTGTTTTTGGTATCAATTGAAAGAAGAAGAAGAACGAATCTACAATTACAATTTCAAAAATAATTTATTCCGCATGAAGTTTAAATAAAAATAACTTTTTATGTGTTTCAAAGATTTAAAAAGAACAAACAAATTTCATGTTGCCTGTACATTTATCTATGACACACAATTATTATCTTTGTGCATTTACATAGAAAGTAATGTAATTACGGTAATGCGTTGACACGTCGTGCGAGCGGTTGTTTGTTTCAGGACAATCCTGACTGCTTTGCCTAAAATGCCGAGCAACTGAGTGGATATATATGCATACTTTAAAATGAAATAAGACTAATGTATTCACTGTTGTCTATAATGTATGGTAATACCTAGGTATAATCTGCCATTTGATGTAAATATTATTCTAATCTAAATAAAATTGGAATATGCGATATACATACTAAACGTAATACATATTCTCAATATACATTCATGCGAGATTATAATATACATTATAAGTGCATATCATAATTCCATACAAATTTCTATATTAAATATTATCTACTGGCGCAAGAGAATTTATTTACTAAAAATATAGCCTTGGATTCCGGTATAAATATCTTAACAAATGTATATTTTTCTAAAACCTGAATCAAAATAGAGAAAAATAATCTTATGTGAGGGAAATGGTGTTTCATCACGGCTTTATCATGTTTGGTGGCTGACTGGAGTGAGTGAGTGAGCGAGTGAGTGAGTGAGTGAGGGAGGGTGAACATTTAAAGTACTGAGCATATCTACTTTAGTAACATATTATCTAAGAATATATGCCCTGTACTATAGAATGTGATCCATCAATGATTTTGCATATTGTTAACGATGATACATATTTCATACATTTGCTCAAATTTTTTTAGTAATAAAATTTATTCAAAAATAAAAAGGTATTTTTAATTTATTTTCGTGTAAGCTTCGACGTGCAAAACAAATCTTTTGTCACCATGGGGGGGTCACTGAGATACCCCACACATTTATCATTATAAGGTTACCTATGTTTTTATAGTTTTTGTAGGAATACAAAATATGTATATAGCAATTTATTGATCACCTTCATCAAGAAATATAGCTCCATTCCTTAAATCCGTAGACGTGGAACCTTGCTTACTAAAAGAAACAAAAAAATATATTTCTCATTGGAGATGTAGATATAAATATTCTAGATAATGGACACGCCAAAAGAATGCAATATCTGCAGATGGCAGCCTCCCATGGTCTGGAAAGTCTAATAAATGTTCCCACTCGAAAAATGGACAACTCTGAAAGTTGCATAGACCATATTATGAGTAAAACAATAGAAATCACACAAACGGTTGTATATAACTCATTAATTGTTTTTGTGTTTAATTCGTAGAACTCCATTTAATTTTTTTTTAAATTTAATGTAAATCAAATTTAATAATGTTATTATTAAGTTCTGCAAGTATTTTTAGTTGTTATTATTGTGACAGCTGTTTCGGCGTTTAAGGCCATTTTCAAACTGTCAGTTTGAAAATGGCCTTAAGAGGAACGGCTGCGCGGGCTGTTTCATACAAAACTTACTTGCGGATTAGAGGCCAAATACCCACCCAAACTTAATGAGATATTTTTTTATCGAAAGGGATAGTAAATATCTAGTAAGGATAAACAGTATTTTTTTTTTTTTTTTTAATTTAGAAAATATAAGCCACAAAAGATGACAAATTATTCACATTTTTAGCTGCAACTTTGGAAAATATTTGTGACTAAATGGATACTATTTTTGAAAAAAATGTCCATCATACTACCTCAGGAATATGATGAAATATACAATAAAATTTTAATGACTGCTGAAAATAGTTTAATTTGCGTCAAAATTTACTATTTAGTTAGCGACAAATTCAAGTTTAATTTCGCCTATTTTTTTTGTTTGCGTCGCTCTCGCACTTTTTTGTTAGCGGGGGGAAAGGGGAATCGGAATCAGGTACGGGGGACGGGGATCGTATCACTATAGCTGCTCGCCAAACCAATACATATACTCGTACGTAAATCATCATACTACATCACACACAGTAGGTACGTATTTGTGCTGTGTGATAAATTCAGCTCGCGCGGATGATTCTTCTAGCAGACTAATTTATTACGAACTAGCTGACGTGTACCCGGCCTTACTCGGGATTTTTTAAAGGCGGGCTATATACGAGGTGGGTTCAAAAGAAAAGGTGAATTTTGAATTTTCGCGGGCTGTGTACATTCGATTATCGATTTTTTTTTTGTTATGTTGGTACACATATGTTAATCATATATTAGCATTATCAGCCATTTTGGATCAGTGGTTTGTTTTTGACAACTGGAAAGGTTAGTCATGTTTTGTTTTTTCTTTGATTTTTTACTAAAAAAAATTTTTGTAAAAAATCGAAAAACATCGATTTTTCGAAGAAATGCTGATAAGAACATAGAAAACAAAGGGAATCTAAAATTTCACTTGAATCGGACTGATGATGCCCCAGAAAACGGCTATCAAGTTCCGACCAAAACTTGAAAATTCCTCCATAGGATTAACAATTTTTTCTAAAAACAATCAATTTTTGGATTTTTTGAAGAAATGCTGATAAGGACATAGAAAATAAAGCAAATCTAAAATTTAATTCTTTAATCGGACTGATGATGCCTCAGAAAACAAACCTAAAGTAAAAATCGAAGAACACACAAAAACGTGACTAACCTTTCCAGTTGTCAAAAAGAAACCACTGATCCTAAATGGCTGATAATGCTAACATATGTGTACCAACATAACAAAAAAAATCGATAATCGAATGTACACAGCCCGCGGAAATTCGAATTTCACCTTTTCTTTTGAACACACCTCGTATAAAGGCGGTCGTAGTTACATATCTTATTACCTTTTTGGATTTTACATGTTTTTGAATTTAACATACATACATTTTTTGGATTTTACGTAGTTACATATCATATTACCTTTTTGGATTTTCGTTGAGTATTCATGGAGTTGTCAATTTACAATATTCTAATAATATATTTTTGTTCGCATATAAAATGTACTGTGCAATTATGACAAATAAAAATTATATTCAATTCTGTCATGCGTACATACACGAAAACAATCAAACTGTCAGTAAAAATTCATTCAGTTAAAGAGTTTATTTGAAAATTGAATTTTATTTAAGAAAAAAACATCAAATTTGGTATCTAACATAGTTACCTATTTAAAGTACCTATAATTCATGATTTTATTCAAAGTATTCGATTTAGGTAAGTACATCAATTAAATTCATTGTTAACAATTTATTCGAAAATATAATTTTAATTAAAGGCATATACAGTGAAAACTTTATAATTGCTTACCTACATAGAGTTCTAGTAAAATAATTAATAATAATAATAATCGGATGATCTGTATAGCGCCGTTTTTACCAGTTCCAGTCTGAAGATGGCTTTAACAAACTGAAACCGGTTACGGTAAAATAAAATAAAGGTGGAATTATGTTTTATGCGTGTTTTATTATATTATTATAATGGAATTCCACCATGTATTGTCAGTTTCAAAAATAGAAATATTGTTCTATGTTCGTGTAAGTTGAACGACCCAAATTTGGCATATTTAATACCATTGTGAATTTTCATTTCCTGTACATATTACTCCTTTGACGACAGCAGTATTTACAGACACTTTCAGTTTCGGGTCTTCGGAGTGTACATATTCTATTTTCTTGCACATTTTGCACTAAACATATTGGCTTAGAAAATCATAAATAAAATACTTCTCATCTGTACTAGATATTTACTAAACCTTTAATTAAAAACATAGATCATTCCGTTTGGATGGGTATTTTAGCACTCTAGCTCACTCAAAAGTCACGAGCCGCCACTGACTGATAGTAACCCCGTAGCGGAGGCTAAGCGGGTACAGGTCCCAATTAAATGAAGAAAAAAATCTTTTTCCAAATGCAGTGTTCGTTTTTGTTTATTGGATATGGATTGGTTTTTTTTTTTTTTTCTATTGTATAATATTAATTATATACAGTGGGAACTTATACCCGCTAAGCCACTGCAAGTAGCTTGTCAGCAGGAGTTTATTTCAACAATATAATATAATACAACAATAAATTATAATCATCATACAAATGTAGGGCAAAATTATTATATTTAGGCGCATGCATGTTGTGATCAATGAAAAAAAAAAAAAAAAAAATTAGTTAGTAATTCAAATGTTTTGTAATGGTGAAAGTTGATCAATAAGTCAAATACTTTTAGATAATTTAAACAATATGAATAATAAATACTCTTTGTAATCGTGACTAATAGACTTAATGCAAATATATAGATGCGTGAAATGTTTTTTTGTTTCATACGTCTATCATCAAACGTCCACTCGCAATGCGGACATGCCGACAACTAATACCTCGCTAGTAGCTATGACAGTATGGGTGGAGAGTCTCCCCCCCGCCTCACGCTCCCTTATGATAGAAAGAGACACACGACTTCCAATAAAATTCTGAAATCGCAGGAACGCGAGCGAATGCGTTCGTCTTAAACTTAAATTTTCAGTTTGAAAATGGCCTTAAAGGCCGAAACAGCTGTCACAATAATAACAACTAAAAATACTTGCAGAACTTAATAATAACATTATTAAATTTGATTTACATTAAATTATATAACTCAATTATAACCGATCATTACACTACTATGCTGTCAATAAAAATAAACAAACCAAATACAATTAAGAAAAGACCCTTAACAACCAAAAGAACAGAAACCAACTGGAATATCATTAAAAATAATCTACAATGTTAATGGTATTAGAGAAAATGTTATTGCGAATAAGTTGTATGAAATAATTCCATGTTTCGTTTGTCTTGTCAATACTTTAGTAGTTTTTTCCAGTCCTGACTGGAAAAAACATATTTCATAGAACTCATTCGCAATAACATTTTCTCTAATACCATAAAAACTGTAAAGAAAATCTCACATAAAAATGTATACATTAAACCATGGCTCAAACAACATAATAAACTGCATAAGAAAAAGAGATGAGTTACACAAGAAACTTAAAAAAAATCCATACGATATACGCATGTTACGATACTACAAAAGGTAAAGAAACGTTTGCAAAAAGGTTTTTATCCACACAAAAAAAACCTCCTGTAAGAAAAAAATTGAAGATTGTGAACAAGATCCTCGGAAAATGTGGCGAATAATAAATGAAATAACCAGCTCTAAATCTACCAACGTTACATCAATTGACGAGCTGAATATAAACAAGGTCTAGATTATTGCAACGGAATATATGCGAGTCTCCCCAAATACCAAATTAACAAATTGCAATCAGTATTCAACGCTGCAGCAAGACTTATCACCGGCGTATCTAAATATTCTCACATTTCAGAGCATCTCAAAATCTCCACTGGCTCAAATGTCCTGAAAGAATCCAGTTCAAGCTCTGCTGGATGGTATTTAAGTCACTTAACGGAATGGCTCCGGCTTACTTATCAGAACTGTGTATTCCCGAAAATACCAACTCACGGCAGTCCACCCTAAGGTCAGCAGCGCCATCAGCTATCGGCAGGTTGAAGAAACCAAAGCGCACACCTAATACTAAGTTCGGTGATCGTGCTTTCGGAGTGTCAGGACCTAAAGCCTGGAATGAACTGCCGCATGACTTAAGAATTATCAAAGACTCAACAGAATTCAGAATTAAACTTAAAACACATCTTTTCAGACAATCGTATCCATAAATTGAAGAAATTCACCTGTAAATTGCTTAGCTAGGCTAGCCGGTTAGTGCTTACCTAAAGTCATTAAATAAACAAAATAAAAATAAAATAAAAAAATTCACGCATCGGTGCGCAAATGCGTCCACAGCCCGCAACACTGTAAATAACCAAAGTGTAAAATAAAAATAAAAATAAATAAATAAAAACGTTAATATTTATTAAAAGCTTCTTACGCTGTGTAAGGTAATTTTATAGATATTTTCGAGTCCTAAAATTCATTTTATGAATACTTTCCAGTCCTAAAATTAATACCAATAATTCAATAAATACCAACCCTTCTTGTGCCACCGATCATCTAATAAATGTAACATTAATAGAAAAGGAGAAACAAATAACCATGTAAAACTATCATCTCTATAATTAAATTTTTCTAAAACTGTGTTCATCTGAAGCGACCTGCCAGGTAAGTATGTTTTTCTGTATCTGTCTGTACATAATTAGTTAAGAAATATTTGTACAGCGCCCTTGAGGTGATTTTTCACAAAAACGGCGCTATACAAGTCATCCAACTATTATTATTATTATTAAGGTCCCCACGTCATATGCTGATAATAAGAAACTCCAGTCCATTTATTTATTTATTTTTATCAATAGTGACGTTCCAACTTAAACACCAGTATATTTAGTTTTTTTTTCTAAAGTTACTTTTCATAGGTAAAATATTTTTCAAAGCCCACCAAAACGCTCCAAATATATAGGCGGTCAATTTTGATTGTTTTTATGTCAAATGTCAAAGCAAGGATGAACTTTACCGTACATAATTTTATATTCTATTCATAGTAAACCATAATAAGTAGTAAAATTATGTACCTTTTTAGAAACTTTAGCTTGAAGAATAATAATAGTACTGAGCATTAATATTATCATAATATCCGTATTGATAATTGGTTGGCTCATGAATCATTTCACTAATAACAGTTTTTTTTTATATTCAACAATAATTATAGAGCTTAAAGTCACCTAAATTAAGTTAAAATTTTGCAAAAAACTAAAAAATACATATTAAAAATACAAAACAGAATTGAAAAATAAAAATTTTCATACTAATCCAAAAACAGACAGTGCATGTGACGTCAGATGTTCCAAATGCAATGATACCAACATAACAAAATGTTTTGATGGGATGATTTTTATTCACTTTTAAATAACGTTATATAGGGACACGAAATCGACCGCTATTGGCACTACTACTACATCGACGGAGACATCCAGCGATAATACACCTTTGGAGCCGTTCAAAAAAAATATGGCCAACAAACCATCGTCTTCGTCCGCCGCTCAGACGCCAACGATTCTAGAAGTCCTTCAGGATTTAGCCATGAACAAAACTACCAACTTGGAAAAAAAACAAGATGACATCATGGAACAAAATAATAAAATACTTGAAAGTATTCAATTCATGAGTGCGCAGTACGAGGACTTACTGACCAGAATCCGCGAGGTTGAGCTCCGCAATAATGAGTTATCAACAAAGAACTCAGCTTTGGAAGCCAGAATTGTGGTGCTCGAAAATGGCACAGAATTCCAAGAACAAACCCTCAAGGCCAATAATTTGGAGATTAGAGGTATCCCAGAAACCGAAGGCGAAATTTTGAAAGACATTATTTTTAACATTTGTCAAACAACCGGTTCTCCCATTCGACTAAATGACCTCGATGCTGTTTATCGATCAGCAAAAAAAATAACCAGAAGAAACCGAGATCAATTATCATGAAATTAAAGTCTAATCTCGCAAGAAATCAACTTTTGTCTGATGTGAAAACATTCAACAAAAATAATCCCAATAGAGAAGACAAACTCAACACGTCGAACATCGGTATCGACGGCCCCCGCTTGGCGATCTATGTTTCAGAACAACTGACATTTCGTACTAACCACCTATATTTCAAAACCCGACAAGTGGCTAAAGACAAAAAAATACAGATTTACCTGGATTAAAGCGGGACAAATATATGTTCGGAAGGATGAAGGAACAAAGGCAATTACGATATCGAATGAATCCAATTTGGCATCGCTATAAGTTTGTATTATTCGAACTAAAAACACTCTCGAGGTGTGTCTTGTCTCGCTCATCTGCATGTGTTGTTATAATATGCTACCGTTTCCGCAATTTCAACTCCTATACTTATTCTTTTTGCAATCACGTATGTGGGACTACTATGCTAATATCTGTTTTTGTATACACTGCTGTATCCTGTGTTATACTCGTACTTGCTTTGGAAGTGAATCCACAAATTCTGCAACATTTATTGAGTCAACGTTCAATTGAATATTTTTATGATCCAATTACCATGTGATATTTATAATGATACCGATATAACTTGTACCATGAATGTGATAGACGATCTTAAAAGTATAAATAATTATTGTTGGAATTCTTATAATTTAAAAATAATTCATCAAAATATCAGAAGCATTTCATCAAACATTGATGATTTCTTGATATTTCTTGATCAATTTATTTATACTTTCGATGTCATAATATTATCGGAATGTTGGATCCATAAAGATTATACCTCTAAAATTATAAACACCTACACAGAATATCACACAACTATAAATATTAATAAATCTAGCGGGATTGTCGTTTACATAAGGGACGGAATTCAAGCGCAAGTCGACGAAATTGTATTATCGCAAGCAAACTGTCTAAAAATTGTACTTAATAATTATAAATGTGTTTTTGCAATTTATAGATCACCATCTTTTCAAAACATCGACACTTTTTTGAATTTGCTTCAATCAACCATCAATAGTTCTAAAAAATTTACACGTCAAATCATTATAGGCAATCTCAATATTAATACTATTCCTCAATATCACCAACAAGCAAATGATTATTTATGTCTTCTTGCTGAAAACGGTTTTGTTCAGACAATCAACACTGCCACTCGTGAACAGGGTGCGACTAAATCCTGTTTAGACCATATAAATGTAAAAAATATTAACTTCATTGACTCATTTGTTATCCACACATCGATTTCAGATCACTATACTACAGCCTTCTGCCTCAAAGTTAAACCTCCCCCAACTGCTAAAATTAAATACGTCCCTCAAACAAACTACACTAATTTACTTGAGGACTTGCGTTCAGAAAACTGGCAAAACGTATTTGACCAAATTGACACGAACATTGCGATGAAGGAATTCACTAGTAAACTACATACATATATATCTAAAAATACTAGCAAGAAACGCATATCAAACAGCCAGTTTAAACTCACCCCTGGATCTCTCCTGGCCTTGTTAAATCTATCCACAGAAGAAACCAACTTCATGAAAAGGCGAAAAGGTATCCTGATAATATTTTAGTACAAGCTCATTACAAAAAATACAGGAATTTATGTAAAAAATTAATTAAATTTACGAAGGAAAATTACTATAAAAAGTTCATTTTCGAAAATACATACTCTCCAAAACGTTTGTGGGAAACATTTCGTGATATTAGTAAAACAAAAAACAATAAGTCTTCCGAAATTAAAACATTGAACATCAATAACATAGACTCTTCCAATCCCAAAAATATGGCGAATTTTGCTAATGAGTATTACACATCAGTGGGAGCCACTCTTGCAAAGAAAATTATTTTAAAATGTAATTAAAACTAATAGACGACCTAAAGACATTGAATGCTTGTGGACCAGATAAAGTCTCAACAAATCTGCTTAAAGTAATAAAATCATCCATAGCACCTCCGATTGCGTTCATTTCTAATCTAAGCTTCCAATCGGGCATATTCCCTGATCATTTAAAACACTCAATTATTATTATTTTTATAAACACACCACAGGTGACATAATTCTTGTCTCGACGCCATCTATTGAGGGATTTAGCCGTTACAAGCCTTTCTCATACTAATAAAGTTGGTTGTTTACAGGTGAAATATAATAAAAAAAACAGTAATTATTGAATGAAACACTAGTATATATTGATTAACTTGGCGGGTTTGCGATAAGCCGACGTAGCTCAACGGTAGAGCATCTAACCGGACATTAGAAGGGTGCGGTTCGAGTCCTGCCGGTGACATTTATCTTTGCTCGGAAGGTTTTTTCAATTTGGATGAGTGTTTTAGATTAATAATTATTGTTTATAAAAATAATAATTGTTACCCTTTGCGCTATGCACAAAAATCTTGTCTTAAGTTTTTAAGAACTTTAGTTTATCAATTACTCAATTATTACATTGATTCACAAAAACGGAGATAAGTCGCAGATCCAAAATTACCGGCCAATATCTCTGCTAAACTCGGTCTCAAAAATCATTGAAAAAATTGTTAAGAACCGTCTCACCCTTTACCTTGAACATAATAACATACTTTCTAAGAGACAATATGGCTTCCGAACAGGATTAGATACCGAAAATGCTATTGCTTAACTGACGAAAATCATCTCCAATAATATCGACGGAGGAATTAAATGCATCGCGATCTTCCTGGATTTAGCTAAAGCTTTTGACACCATCTCGCATAAAATTCTTTTGAAAAAACTACAGCTAATCGGTATACAGGGACAACTATTTAAATGGGTGGGTAGCTACTTAGAAAACAGAAGCCAAAGAGTTAATATCAATGATACTCTAAGCGATCCAGCCAATATTGTATTTGGTGTACCCCAAGGAAGTACTCTTGGGCCTATTTTGTTCAATATATACATCAATGACCTATGTAACAGTAACCTTGCTGATCACATCATCACCTTTGCTGATGATACAGTATTGATTTATGAAGGCAAAACCTGGAACGAAGTTCATAGTAAAGCAGAAATTGGTATAAACAAGGTTATGCAATGGTTAGACAATGACCTCCTTACTCTCAACACGGATAAAACTAAATTCATACGTTTCAGTGCAACGCAAAAGGGACAACCCAAAGATTTGCTAAATATTACTGCTCACCTTTGCAATGAAATAAATACTTGTACTTGCAATAACTTAGAATGCGTGGATAGTGTAAAATATTTAGGAATCATTATTGATAAATTCCTGAGATGGGAAGAACACGTCATCTCAATTGCCACAAAAGTCAGAAAACTCACTCACCTTTTCATAACTATCAGAAACATTGTAAACGTAAAAGATCTAAAATCAATATATTATGCCATGTGTAATTCTTTACTTGAATATGCATCCTTAGGATGGGGCGGTTGTGCCAAAACAATTTTGGACCCCCTGGCAAAAGCGCAGAAATCCCTAATAAGAGTCATCCTTAAAAAAACCCTTCAGGTACCCCAGTGATGAATTATTCAAAGAAATGCAAGTTCTTGATGTCAGACAACTGTATATCAGGAAAATTGTATTACACACACATAAACAATGTCACCACTACCCATCTATCGAGCACTATCACGACACCAGACACTCAAGAAGTAATCCAATAGTTTCAACAAAAACCATGACATTTCTTGCTCAAAGACAATTTTCATACTTAGGACCAAAATTGTTTAACATAATACCCGATACATGGAAAATGAAAAGTACAAAAGTCCTGCGTAAACTGATCAATGTATGGCTTCTCGATTTAGGGAGGGTCAAAAGCGAACATATGCTCATTAATATGTATGTACAATTTTAATAAAACCTTCTTATGTAATTCATTACTACTATACACTAAATCAAAAAAAAAAAATGCATATCATACTTTAATCTTGTATACTTTAAACTTTTATACTTTATACTTCAAACTTTTACATCTCATATGTAATTCAATATTACTCCACACTAAATTTATTGTAAAAAAAAAGCATATCATACTTAATCTTTTATTTTTCAAACTTTTATACTTTATATTTTATACTTGTACATCTCAATTGTAATTCATTATTACTCTTCACTAATTTAAAAATGCATATCATACTTTAGTATCTTATACTTTAAACTTTTACTCTCACTATACACTTTTACATCTCATATGTAATTTATTACTTCTCTACAGTAAACTAAAAAATGCATATCATACCTTTAACTTATATTCTTTAAACTTTTATACTTTATATATTAAACTTTTACATCTCATTTGTAAGTGGTGTTCATTGCTCTATGACAAAGGCTGTGTACAAGTACATTTTGATCAGAAATTTGTCATTTTATTTTCATTTTGTGGTTCAGATTTATAAGGGCAGGCACAGCCTTTCAGCCTTTATGGGCTGCATGTCACTGGGTCGCATCTGAGACTCGAACCTAGGACTCACGGTCTATCCGGGACCTCCGCTCTAACCAATTGCTCAATTAACCTCATTGCTCTCCGTCATTTTTATCGATGTAATACTTCAATTTAAGAACTGTTTATACCATCATCAATTAATTTGCATATATTTTTGGGTGCTATCTTTCTATATTGACTGCAAGATGCAAAAAAAAAACAGGAAATTATTTGAAGGCAATGCATATTAGCAATTTTCTTAAATTGAAGTTTGTTGTCCATAAAAATGACAATAAAAATTTCAATATTTTATTTTCTAATTTATAAATGTGTACCTTGTAATGCACATCTTAAAATTTGCCTAATTCGAAGATGTTCATTAGTAGGTATGTATTTAGTTATTAAAATGTGGAAATCGACAAAAACATGCACAAATATGTATTTATATTAGGGTAGCATTTTTTTTCAATTTATAGCTTAGAACTTCGATTGTATGTTATATTTTGCAATACTTTTAAAAGGATTTGGTCGCTAGTTCGGAGGACCATTAAAAGTGATTTCTCCGAGTACCTGATGAAAATACAGAGGTAATAAAATTGTTAACAGTCAACATAAATAAATGTCAGCTTCGAAAGATTGCTAGTTGCTGGATGTTTCTCCCAGAGTGTCTTCTCTCAATCACTGCAAACGAACCTTTGACTGACCCAATTACTAAGTATGTTACCCTATATAAGGTCTCCTAGGCAAGCATTCCTTCTAGCAGTGGTTGATAACCCAATGCTCGCCAGGATGGGACCCTAGCACAAAGGCATCTACGAGTATGAAAGTTTTATCCACGCTGTGGTAATTTGTCATTGTTCCCGAGCATGACTGCAGATCACCAACGAACAAACAGTTGACATCGACTTGCTTAAACCTTCATCGATGTGCTTGAAAAGGTTTCTACTTTTTCCAATTAATGTGGTGACGGAATTATATATATATATATATATATATATGTATGTAAGTGCCCCAAGTAAATAATGGAGTGTTAATGCCCGATATTGTTTTTCTGAAGAACTGATTATTTTTTATTTAACAAAAATAAATAATGCCATGAAAATTTTGAGGGATCGGTTCCTTTCCTTCCGAATTTCACTAAATAAATATGTAATAACAATTTCAGGGTATATTTTCGCTTCGAAAGTTTTCTTCTACATTCGCATTCCACTTTTGTTGACCGTTGACATTTCCATATCTGCTCATCTTCCTCAAACTATCAATGTTTATATTTTCATCACTAATACAAGGTCGATGAGTTTGTGTATTTAGGAAGTATGTTTACGAGAGATGGAAAGACTAATAGGGATATTGAAAGAAGGGTGAATTCAGGAAACTCCATTAACAGGGGACTGAACGTGGTTGAGACAAACAAAAAGTTGTCCAAAGAAGCGAAGCTAGCAGTCCATAATGGAGTGCTGATCCGAAATCTAATGTATGGCAGTGAGATATGGAATTGGCAGAGGAAGGATGAAAGTAAACTGAATACCATAGAAATGAAATCTCTGAGGCGAATGTGTGATAAAACCATGTATGATCGTGTGAAAAGTATTGAGATTCGTAAAGAATGCAAGGCTGATGTAAGCGTAATGAGTAAGATTAAGAAAGGGACGCTTAGATGGTTTGGGCATGTAGAGCGAATGAACAAGGAAAGGAGTGTAAGACGAATATATGACATGGATGTGAATGGAAGAAGCTGAGGACGGCCGAGGAAGACATGGCACGATCAAGGGAATCAAATACTTGAGTCGGACCATGTCAGAAGTCGGAATAATAGAAGAGATTGCATGAGACGATGTATGAATGTGAATGAAGCAAGAAGTGTATGCCAAGGTCGAGTTGTTTGGCGGTCCGTCCTTTCCGCCTACCTCTTCGGGGAAACAGTGTGATGATGGTTAGTTAGTTACAACTCGTAAAAAACATGAATTTACAGAATGAACAAAGAGGTCGAGACAAGATCTCTGCCTACCCTCTCCAGAGACAGTGCTCGATGCGTTGTGATACTCTATTGTAGTGTACTTTCCAAACAAAAACTCTTTCACATAATATGGACTGTGACTAGGTAAAACAAAAAGGAACAAAACATTATAGCAGACCATAATAATGAATATTTCACTATTCATAAAACTAATTTAAAATCTCGAGATTCACAAGTGATTTTTTTTTCATATTAAATAAATGATGTTGCTATACTATTTATACTTATGGACTAATTTCATCAAAAGTTTGCTCAACAAAAACTAAAAAAAATTTGAGATAATGCACATAGTTTTTGGCACAAGATGATTTTTCATTTCATCACATGGAAAATTATTTTGAAATGCCGAACTTCTGAAATCTAATACTTCCGTAGTGTGCCGGGGGTGAATTTCTCCATCTGAACACTCAGGATAGACATTTCCATAAAAACTTTAACATAACTTGTTTTTTGCAAAATGTTTTTATATATTTATAAAAATCGTACACTAACCATCACGCCATTTCCTCACAAGGGTAGGCAGAGAGGATGGACCGCTAAACAACTCGGTCTTGGTACACATTCCTTACTTCATTCACTTTCATCATATTCTCCTGTTATTCGGTTTCTTGGCATGTTCCGACTTAAGTATTTAGTTTACTCGATTGTGCCATGTCTTCTCAGGCATCCCCAGCTTCTTCCATTCAAATTAAGTATTCTACTTTCTTGGTGCCCCTCTTAAGGGCGAGAGGGACGTCGGAGAGTTATTATTTATTAATTCAAAATATGATAGTATTATTACGCCATACGATAAACAATGTTTTTAAAGAGAAAAATATTTATTGAAATTTTTATAAATTTACATAGGCATAGTATTTATCAAAATCTAATTCGAAATATTACTTTTTCCGACTGTCCCATTGTATGTTCTACAAAATATTTAAAATACGAATGATTTTTACAGTGGAGAAAAGTATTTTAATTCTTTATCATTGCGTTTTTGTAAACAAACATAACCAAAGATTTGTAATCCACATTACAAAAAAAAAACATTAAAGTTAAATAGTGTTCAAAAAAAAATTAAACTACACTATTCTTTTTTTTAATTTATCTTACCGACAAGTTACAGAAAAACCTTCACAGCATTTTTTAAGGATATTCAACTTTTTAAATGTTTTTGTAAAACATGCGTCGAACAGTCAGAAATGTGTAATATTTGATATTTTGATAAATGCCAAGCCCATGCAAATAAAAAAAAACGCAATAAATATTTTTCTTTTTAAAAAGACCATGTTTATCGTATTGCACAAAATTATCATTTTGAATTAATAAATAAAACTCTCCAACGTCCTCCTACCCGTTAATCTTGCTCATTACACTCATATCCTTTGCGAATCTAACATTCTTCAGTTGTACACCACCTCAGGGAGCTCATTTCTACAGGATTCGGTCTACTTACATCCCCCCCCCTGCCAGTTCCATACAGTATTATACAAACCGTGAGTAGTTTCCCCAGAATAGCTAGTTATGTAGAGAAAAAAATTACATTGCTGATCAAACGCCAGCGTTCAGCCAGATAGAAAATTTGTGGTAATTTCGGTAAACTTGTGGCTTGAAAGCATTTTACCTATTTACAGTCAATATCAAGCTACAAATGAAACAAAACTTTAGTGATTGAAAGTGTTCAATATAATAAAAAATAGCACACAACTAATACTTTGACAATTAGTTAATTGCTTTATTTTATTTGGATTCATTCAAATTGGAAAGATGGTGAAATGAAAGATTGCCAGTTGTGTGGAAATAGTTTATTTTAGCTTAAGACAAAATGGTGGTAGTGTAGACGAGTCTACGCATCTCGCAGCCTCCTGACGGCGGAGCGCACAGAGCTGGCGGCGATGGTGGCGTACACCCACGCACCTCCGGCCACCACACGCTTGCAACGCCTGCAGGACCAGATGCCCACACACGCACGCTTCATGGCTTCCTGAAATCATAAATAAACATTTAAATTAGATGTGCTGTCTCGGTATATTGCAGACCTTAAGCCTTCCTTGCTCCACAGCCTTGAAACTTTCATTCACAAAGCGATATTAATTGAAATACATAAAAACACTATTCTACTTATTCTTAAGTCCGGAGGATGAAGGTGTTATAATGCAAATTTTTTTTTTAACATAAACATTCCCAGTTCACAAATAAGGTACCTTCCGGTAGTGGCCGACGGAAAAAAGTATATTAACTGAGTTTTTATTTTTTAACTTGGCAATACTCCTTGTCTCGGCTGAGCGAAGCGGTCTTGAAATTTCCCTTTGGAAATCGCATTTTATTTATTGTTAACCAATTTCCAAAGCGAAATTTCAAGACTGCTTCGCTCAGCCGAGACAAGGAGTATTGCCATTATATCCAAGTCAAAAAATAAAAAGTCAGTTTATATATTTTTTCCGTCAGCCACACTACTGGGTCGCCGGCTCGTCTGGAAGGCACTTAAACCTGACAATATTTGAAAATCTCCTAGTACTATCACAGTAGTATATTATAATAAAACAAATATAAAACTTTTTTCCACCTTAATTTTTATTTGACCGTAACCGGGTTTCAGCTCGTTAGGGCCATCTTCAGACTGGTACAAATTATTCTAAATCTAATTCTACCAGTCTGAAGATGGGCCTAACGAGCTGAAACCCGGTTACGGTCAAATAAAAATTAAAGTGGAAAAAAGTTTTATATTTGTTTTATTATAATATACTATAATGGAATTCCACCATGTATTAACAGTTTCAAAAATAGAAACTATCACAGTAAGCGGAAGATGATGCTTGTGTCGTGATGGAGGACTTGAACTCATGACGCCTGGGTGGGACCCAAACGCGATGCCAACTCTAAGACGGCCTGGTTATTGTTACATACTAAATTTATGGTTACGTAGAACATAGGACCAACATCTTGAATATTGAATTGTTTTTCCATTGAAATTGGCATGAAAATCAGCAAATTTAACACAATCTTCCCAAAGATTGTGGAATTAATACAAATCGATGGAACATGAATAATAATGAGAAAAAATGTCTTGCAATAAACATAAAAAATATCTAAGCAATCTTTAACCATACATAGGGAGTAATGGCGGGTGTCGCTAGGTCATTCAAGACCCAGGTTCATTTCCTATCCTCAAAAAGACCCTCCATACAGCATCCCCAAAGATGACCATAAACCTTGAGATTTACCTCAGTCTCTTGTGCGGGGAAATAAAAAAGTACAGCAAAAATTCTGTTTGCTTTGAAGCAGCAAAAACACTAACCTCTTGTATCATAAAAATCGCACAGCAGATCTCTGTGCAATTTGCGTCAATAATACAACTATTTTAGACTCGCAAGATCATTTCCTGCGTGAGCCACGGAGCTGCGAATGTTCATTTGACAGTGAAAAATAATAATAAAAGATGCCATATTGTTAAATAAGAAAAAAGAGTTGAAATTTGAGTGAGGCCCAATAGTTACTAGTGCTTAAAAAATATATACATTTTTAATTGAACAATTGAAAATGTCAGATCTACAAGATACTATTCTCTTTTGATGAAATATGCATAAGCACATTTCTTAATACGCATAAAATTAATGAAAAACACTCAATTAGTTTAATTACAATGAGGAACAGCAACTTCAGTCACCGGAGAAGCAAAATCACAAATTTTAATTCATTTAAAGGTTGGTAAAAGTTTTTGTATGGTTAGGTTTTTATATTTAGGAAAAAAAACCTAAAAACCTATTTTATGTCTAATTAATACATTGGGTATTTCTCCGATACTCACTCAGTAGAAAAACACATAATTTAAAAGAAAGAAATATACTGCTAGGTTCATGAAAATAATAAAAAATAATTGGACATGCGAGGTCGAAAAAAATGCACTTAATTTTAATTTTCTTAGTTCTCGTAAAATTGTTTCGCCCCAGCAGGGATAAAAACCCAAACCACAAATCTACAAGAGGCCTATAGGTTCTTAGGTGAACCTGAGAACCTCCGTATTAGGCTGGGTTAAATAATAAGATAATTTTACAGTTGGCGCTTCTGACAAATGTTATATCATACTAACAACATAAGCTTAGATTCCCCTTACATATTTTTTTTTTGAACCCGACAGTATATTTCTTTTTTCTTTAATTATGTATTTTTCTACCGAGTCTGAGTATTGAATAAATACCATACATTGTATTATAAATAAAATAGGTTCTTAGTTCAGATTTTTTTAAAATATAAAAATAACAAGAAAATACATGCTTATATGTATATTTACCCTCTACTGAAATTATTCATAATAAAAAAAAAAATTTTAGAGTAATGAATTCATATAGTCCTACACCACAGCATATTCCACCCATGTTGTGTTTGCTTTAGTTCACAGTATATTCCACCCATGTTGTGTTTGCTTTAGTAAATGTATGATTATCAAAGAAATTAAACCAAATATTTGCACTGGAATTTCCTAAACCTAAATTTTTACCGCTTGAATGTTGCATTATACAAACACATTTTGTGGAGATATAAATAACATAAATATCCAACACTAGTTTAAATGTAATTGTACAGATTGTAATGTATACATTGACGAATTTTTACGGTTAGTTGATTCCAGGGAAGGTGGAATGGCTATTGCCTCAAACTTAGGGTAATTTTGCAGACTTAGAATATAGTTTTAATGATGAGGTAAGGGATTCACTACTTTATAATTAACATTATCAAGCTGACATCTGTCACATCACGGGAAATACTGTTCACAGAAAATAACACTGATGCAGATACAATTTTACACTTGTAAATTATACAGGGTGACACGGAGGAACACCGCTAAGATTTTAAGGTTATGTTTTATACCTTTCCGCAGAATGAGCATGTATATTTGGCGTGCTGAGTGATTTCCATCTTCTTCACCATTTTACGAAGTGAGGCACCATACCTGGTACCATACTTCCCGGTGATTCCGACCTTCTTGGTGCGTTTGGCCTATAAAACAATAATAAAAGGAATATAGTTAACCATTGTCGAAAATTGGTAAAAACGAATTAATAACAAAAACACCATAAATCGTGGAAATGAAACACTGGATTGGTATAATCGACATTAAATAAGTTAAAACACGTGATTTAACACTTGAAATAATACGCGATTACTTAGATTATTACGAAAAACAACCCTCACCATTTTGACAGGCGCTAGTAAAAGAGATACGTCAGAAAAAGAGAGAAGTTAGCGCCATGTAAATACAGGCTTACCATTTGCACAAAAATAAAAATAGGGTTGTCGCTAGGGAAGTACTAATAACGATTCTGTCTATAAAACAAAAGTAATTCAAGATGGTTATACGTGTTAAATTGTGATTTTTATTTATTTATATAAATCAAGTTTTATATCTGATACCGAACGAGTTTTTTAAAGTAACTAAATTATCTATGAATGTTTATGTGAAAACATAGATTGATTTTATTTCAGTGTAAATAAAAAAATAAAAAATTAAGTGTTCAAAATATAACGCAGCTTATTGCATAACAGAGAAACATTGATTTCAAAACACAACTTTTAGCGCGAAGGAAACATTTATGGCAATCATTATTATTATTTTTTTTAAGTTGAAAGCTTAAAATTAAAATAAATATATTTCTTGAAGATAATATCCAAGATTTTCAATAGTGAACGAAAGCAAAGGTGTTGCTTTAAAAAAACTATAACAATAAATTTGCAACACAATCAAAAATCTTTGACTTTACAAATTTGTAACACAATCTTTTATTTAAACTCATATAAAGTAGGTTAATTTAACTAATGTTGATTCAATTCAATACAACATGGCGTGGAACGCCTTATAAGGCGAAACCAGTTAAAAATGTCAACACCATTGATGTTGTAAAAAAAACTACTGTTTAATATGGTGGTATCCTTTATTTACATTTATAATATACCAGATGCCTTGGATTCCTTAGAATTAATATTTTTCCTTAACGTAATTAATACTAAAAAAAATCTTGTCAGGTGACTGAATTTGAATATTAAGTGGGTACATGATTCATTAGCTTCTAGAATAGAGAGGAAGTGTTCAAGGAGAAATTAATTTCACAGTTTTTCATTCTTTATTAAAAAAATTATGGGTGAAAGTGTATTTCGGACGTAATCTCAAGATTTACTTGCCAGCTGGTACCTACTTATTTTGGAGTTGCGAGAATTCGAATTTTAAAGTGACGTTGTGGCAGGGAGATTAAATTCCGGTCTACGTTCTATATTATTCTGTGTTCTCGAATCACGACCTACAAGACGTGTAGAAGGTCGATCGGGGGATATTTTGATTCGGTTTAGGGACGTTCGGTAGTTAATTATTTTAAATTAGTCCATAAGAAATGTTGCGAACGATCGCTGTGCGAAACGAGGTGCTCCGGTGTGGATTGAAAAGGGTTATCAGAGGAAATGCAGTACGGTGCCTAAATACCGAGTGTATGCGGCGGGCAAATCCTCACAGGTTGATTTCTCATTTTATTATAAATAAGCCTTGACATAACAACCTGTCATTTTCAAATTATCTAATTATACTGTATAACCTTAAATAAAGACCATCAATATGTGCAATGTTATTTTCGCAGATTGGTAAAATTGCATAACCGTTTTGCTGTCAGTTTTCCGATATGCCATTTGGTATTTACCATTTATATAAATTTGTTTAACACCTTAAATTTTATAAATAAATCTCGAATCAACAGTTCAGAAATGTGTTAAATATTTATTTATCGTAATTGTTTTCTGTAAAACATAATTATCAATAAAATATACTGGATTCACGAATACTGTTACATATTTAAGAATTTCCGATAATTGTCCCAATTAAATCAGTTTAAGAATGAGATCCAATATGTTGATTGATCTGACGACAAGCTTAATTATTTTCAGAGAAGTGTCAGTATTACAAAAGAAAGGCCAGTGGGGGGGTTGGAGTAACATTCAGATCCGTCACTATGCCGACCTCCCCCCCAACACCAAGGTGTTCCTGCCTGCCCTATCCCCCACCATGGAGAATGGAACTATCATCAACTGGGAGAAGAAGGAGGGAGACCAATTGAATGATGGTTGGTGCAGATAATTTTTATAATTGTATAGCAGATAAAAAATAACCGATTAGTGATTTCATTTAATATGTTAAGATATATATGTTTTTCGAAAGAATAAACATGCCCAATTAGAATTTCGCAGCTTTAACCCCTAGGGGCCAGACCCCTGCATTTGCAGTGTTGAAGAATCGTGCTCACGCATGGTACGAAGCACTACAATTGCAGTGTCGACCTAGTGCATTCATTTAGGCTTCGGATTTTGCTAGTTAGTTAAGACAATAATTAAAATTGTCATTTTATCAAGTATGGTATTGTCTACATGTTGGCTTTAATGAAAATATCTATTTATTGAAGTTTCTTGTTAGCCCCTATGGGTTAAAACTGTTCGCATTACATTGTGAGTTGTTTACTAATGATTTATGTATAAAGTATTTAATGTTTACAACTCAAGACTGCTTATACAAAATACCCACGATAATCCGAAGTCTTCCCCGTAGTAAGTATGTACTAACCACTTTGAAAACAATTATTACTATGAAAGCAAGTTTTCATACTAAACACAATTTTCCTTTTCTAACTCATTTATAATTTATAAATTTTCAATCAGATATTATATAGAATAAGTGCTGCCACCGCCGCCAAAATCGGCACAAATTGCCAACATTTTGTAAATTTCTGTGGCATTCATTATTTTTTTTGTTGAAAATTAAAGAATTCAGCATAACTGTAAGAGCACAACTTATTCATAAATTGTACGGGTAAGAATAGAGTTTTTGAACAACACATTTCTTCAGGTGTTCAAAACATAAATAACTTTTTAAACAAGTGCGATTGACTTCTGCATGTACCCATGTTTATACACAGCAATTTATTTTGGTCGCTCTACATCTTTATCTTCAGAATCAGTGGAATTTTCTGCATAATAAAATTATTTTTATTTACCCAATTATCCAAATAAAAAATCCCTTCCTGCAGAGGACATGCATTTTGAAAATTTACTGTCCCATTAGAAGTGATAGTCTCTATGTCATACAGCCAGCTAGTATCCCACTTAATGAGTTTTACCATTAAGGGGACGATATCACAGATGCCTGTCACAGTAAATAAATTGAAACAATGTTAATGATTTTCAAAAAATATGTGTTTGTTGGCGAGTGGAAGGATCTGAGTTCGGTTCTCATTGCACAGTTCTGTGTGTCACAACCTCCGTGACCGAGCGGTCAAGATCCTCGACTACGGATCGAAAGGTGGTCGGGGTCAAATCTCGGTGTTCGCGAATAATTTATTTAATTAATATATATTATTTTGCATTTAATCAATATAAAATAATATATGGCACTTTAGCGGCACGCTCGGGAGTGGTAGATACTCTCAGCATCACCCTAGTGAAAGTCCGCCATTCGAATCGAAACATTGGTTGAAATGGCTTTTGCCGTGTTTGGTGACTAGGTTTGAATAAGCTTCCTTTTCCCCATCTCCATCCCTTCCCCACTACCTTCAGCCTTACAACACACCTCATTTGGGGATGCCATAGTCCCACTGGTTCCGGGCAGTTGGGACTCTTATGTGGTTATCACATAAACAAAATGTTTTTCTAGGTTTGAATTTTATTAATATTATGTAAATAATTAATGTTGTAAAAAGGTGTTTAGCTTATAGGTTAATTCTAGTTTGGAAATGTGGAAGAGTTGAAATTACTGATTCTGAACTGGCTAATATTTCTCGATTAATTGTTATTTGTAATCTGCCATCTTACAATGTTGTTTTGCATATGGTCGCCTAAGCAGCAATATAACTTATCTCATTTTTTGGTACTTCACAGGAAAGACAAAAAGTAAATGAGTTGTTCATACGTCACATTACTAGAGTGGATTTTGCAGTGCCTCTAGCGGGAGTTTGGTGAAACTGAGTTTACGGGTTGATGCAGAAAGAAACTATGAAACTTCTTGCATACTTATCTCAATTTGGTAAATAATCAGATAGGTCATATTGCTGCTTGTGACCATATTGATTTTGTAATTGCAATAAGAATCCTACAGAATTCTTGTTGGACTCTAACAGCTATACCATTTTCAAAAGTGACACATCACCTATTTAAAAATTTATTTTTTCTTGGTTCTAATAATTCTTTTAAATACTTCTTCGGGGGCAGACATCTAAACCGTTGTAAGGATCACTGATTGAATCCGAATTTAAAGAGTTGTGCAAATGCAAAAAATAAAGTTTCTTCACCGGTTTGTTTTTGTACAAAAATCTAAATATGCGACAATGCTGGGCTTCATGCCAAACAATTAATTCACCAAAATAAATAGTCTTTTGGTGGAAAATAATAATATAGAATGGATGTAAATTTTGATAATTCAAATGTACTCGTATATGCATAATTTGTTTTGAAACCACAAACGCTCAATGATTTAAAACAAAATTGAATAAAGGAAGACATGTTCCCGGGTTACGAATAATCTGTCAATATTTAAATTTCTCCTACCGCCATCATAATAAATTGAAAATATTGATCGTGCAATGATGGAGGTAGGATTGAACCGCTATGCCTGGGTGGGAAACCGACACACCAGACCGCCCGACCATCTAATAGCAAAATTGAATTAATTGTAGTAAAAACTCTCAAACAGGAGTTCTGGTATTTTTTTTACCCATATATGTTTCTTAATCTTAACTACGCAGCTGTTGCATATGTGATACATCGGCGGCTATCCCTGTATGCGAATGTCGTATCATTATATACTAACCTTAATAAAAACATAATTTTCAAATATCGCAATTTAAAAGTTTGAAGTTGACAGAAAAATCAGATTTTATTGTTTTATAATTCTGATTTAAGAGGAACGGCTGCGCGGCCTGTTTTCATACAAAACTTAATTTTGGATTTAAGGCCCAAATACTCACCTAAACCTAATGATCTTTTTTTCTCATCAAATGTATAGTAAATATCTAGTTCGGATTAGAAGTAATTTATTTATTTTTGTTTTACGTTGATTTTTCACAATTTTAGAGGCACCTTTAACAATTATTAGGGGGCTAAGGGCGATTAAAAAAAAAATTTACCCCCGTTGCTTTGAAAATATAATGTAATATAAAATAAAAAATATTAAAATAAGCATTATGGTGGATTTTAAATTAAATTAAAAATGACCAATTTACGTTAGAACACAAATTTGCCATACATAATTTAAAATATCGACCCGAAAATACATTTTTTTTTTTTAATAATGTTTAGTTTTTATATTTTTTATTTACATAATCATATTTAAATACATGTGACAATATTGTGATTCATGAACATTCACTAAAACACATACACTGTCTCAAAACATGCCACGTGATGGGCTAGATTGTGTTGAAAAGGCCAGCGTTGTAACGGTTAAATTACAGTATTAAATATTTGATTATTATTTTAGGTGACCTGCTGTGTGAAATTGAGACTGACAAGGCCACCATGGGCTTTGAGACCCCCGCCGAGGGATACTTGGCCAAGATCGTGATCCCAGCCGGGACCAAGGGAATTCCCATCGGCAAAATGATGTGCATCATCGTGGAAGATGAGGCCAGCGTGGCTGCCTTCAAGGATTACGTCAGCGATGGAAGTGAGTTTGTTTAACATTACAGTTAATATCCTGAAAAACTGTAAGATCCTTTATGTGCTTTAACATCTCTTGTTACAATTTGTTTGCATATCTGCAGCTTTAAAAGTAACAATTTATTTAAGTTTGTTTACAACATTAAAAGTAACAACCATAAGTTTGTTTAACAACTTTCAAAGTAACAACCATAAGTTTGTTTGCACCATTAAAAGTAACAACCATGAGTTTGTTTACAACATTAAAAGTAACAACCATGAGTTTGTTTACAACATCAAAAGCAACATTCATAAATTTGTTGGATCTGCCGAAATACAGATCCCAATTTTTAGAACGACAGAAGTCACATTCAATAAACATGGGAGATTTTCAATCTAGTTCTTTTGCAGACAAATTTTTCATCTGCTCCCGCAAGTGATTACCATTTTTATTTGCTTTCCAAGGCATTCTAATGTGGAAAAAAATAAGAGAAGAATGGGATCCGTCATTAGTTTATCCTCGTTTACAATGTCGTAATATTTGTTAGCCATTTTTATTTTCATGTATAAATTAACTAGTTTTTTTTTTATTGTATAAAATTATTTTTCATACAATGGGAAATTTGTACCCGCTAAGCCACCGCAAGTAGCTTGTCAGCAAAGAGTTTAGTTCAACAATATTATACAATACAACAATAAATAAAAATAATCATACAAATAGTAGCGCAATAATAGAACAATATAGATAATTGAAAAGTTGATTAGTTGACAATTGTAATCAACAATTGAAAAAAATATATTGTTTTCAAACAATATGAACAGTTTTGTTACATTAGACTCCATAATAGAAAATAAATACCATTATAAAATATCAAGATATGAGGAAGTATCACACAAGTTGAGAGATATAAAAACAGTAGTACAATTTTGTTACAGTGAGAATTGACTCTTAATCTGATAGTAGAACTTAAATAATTTTAAAGATATTCGCGGATATATTAAGGAGATATACTGTTAAGGTTAAATAAATGGACTAAGTTATGGAATAACTCTTAAGTGCCATGTGTTTCAGTTTTGACTTTTTCGAAGCACCAAGATCAAGATTATTAGTTCTTCATTCGGTTTTTAATCATTTAGGGTAATTTTATTGAACATTTTCTAGTTTAAGCTTTTTACAATAAATATGAATAAGGAAGAAATTCTATTTTGCAGTAAGCAGTTGTCTGTCTAGTTTTGTCACTTGCTGAACAACTTTCTCCAACAATATTTGCATCAACAACAATAATGACAACTTTTTAACAATAACGATAACCAACTAACCAACCAACCATCACGCCGTTTCCCCACAGGGATAGGCAGAGAGGACGGACTGCCAAACAACTCGATCTTGGCATACACTCCTTGCTTCATTCACATTCATACATCATCTCATACATTCTCTTCTGTTATTTTGACTTCTGACATGACCCGACTCAAGTATTTGATTAACTTGATTGTGCCATGGCTTCCTCGGACATCCTCGGCTTCTTCTTCCATTCACCTCCGTGTCATATATTCTCCGTACACTAAGATAACCTTTTTAAATGAACAATAACCAATGTCTTATTTGGTCAAAATTAACTTTGAGTATTTTTATGTACGTAAAAGTGACTATGTATTTGGATCCAAGGTAAGTTCAATAACATGTAAATCATAATATTTAGGAAAGGTCACTTTGATTAGTCACATAATTAATTATTGCGTTGGCTTTACCCATTTTTGTGTTTAATAAATTGTTACTTAAGGGCGAGAGGGACGTTGGAGTGGTATTATTTATTATTTCGAAATATTGGTAGTATTATTACGCAATACGATAAACATAATGTTTTTAAATAGAAAATATTTATTAAAAATTTTATAAATTTACATAGGCTTAGCATTTATCAAAATCTAATCAGAAATATTACTTTTTCTGACTGTCCGTCCTATTGTATGTTTTACAAAATATTTAAAATATGAATATGATTTTTAAAGTAGAGAAAAATATTTTTAATCCTTTCTCGTTACATTTTTATAAATAAACTTAAGCAAAGATTTGTTATCCGCATTAAAAAAAAAATAACATTAAAGTTACGTAGTGTTTATGAAAAAATTACACTACACACTTTACTTTTTTTTTTAAATTTATATTATCGAAATGTTAAAGAAAAACCTTTACATAATTTTTTAAGGATATTTAACCTTTTAAACGTTTTTGTAAAACATGTGTAAAACGGTCAGAAATGTGTAATATTTCTGATTTTATTTTGATAAATGCTAAGCCCATGCAAATTAAAAAAAAAACCTAATAAATATTTTTCTCTTTGTAAACACCATGTTTATCGTATTGCACAATAATATTTTTATTATTTTGAATTTATAAATAATAACTCGGACGTCCCTCTCCCCGTTAATTGATTACTGCAAAATTTGTTTAACTCAAAATTGGTTTTTTGAAAATGATACATTTAAAATAATGCTTTGTAATTGATTATATTTGAATTTAATTTTAATGCTTATATTTTGAGAAATACTTGATAAAATAAATAAATTCTGCTAATTTATGGCCAATTTTATATATTTTTTCTAGATGAATAGGAGGCCTATCACAACTCTTCAAAATAAAATACCTGATACCTGCAGAAGGTATTGATGACTCCACGACTGCCAACAGTAATTATCAAAAGACAAAAATGTTGATAATGTTTTGTACCTAAAGATGCCAAACCATTTTTATCACTTCCTCAATAACTATCTCTGAAAGTGTTGATTTTATCCACTATATATTAGCGTTTGTATTTCGGAATTGAATCCTCAAAGTTTTATTCTCATTTTTTTATGTTAATTTTTCATTGTGACAAGTAAAATCTTATTGCCTTTAATTATCATGAATAATAAATTTAAGGTCTGGCAATGTTTTCAATTTGTCAATTGAAAATAATAACATTATTTATTTCAATACGTAGATGTATGTGTTGTCCAATGACATATAATATGTATTTACATGCAATAAACAACACGAGTATTCTGTTTTTATTTTCTGACATACACTTTGACCTTTGAAGATCAATGATTAAATGTTGCAAATAGGTTGAATCAGTTAAGTCCTGATTTTGGTGTATGATGGGTTATTGCAAAATGATTACTTAGGTTTTTATACATTTTGTTTCACAGTTGTTGTGTGAGGTGTGCAATACACACAATCCATCATATTAATTAAACACCGAGACAAAAAAACAAATTTAAAAGTTTTGAAAAAATAAGCTATAATATTATATCCTCGTCAATGGAAAATACATCCCGTGTTTCAAAAATGTTAATTGTTCAAGAGAACTAAAAACTGATTTTTGAGAGTTACGGATTGTTTTTGTTTTTTTTTTTTCATGTAGAAAATACACTAGTTTTAGATGCAGCAATGTATGTTCATTAATAAAAAATTTACAACTTGAAATTCAGATAATATTTTGTATGATTTTTGAAATATTTCACCAACGAGGTATTTTGCCCTTGACGATGATATGACATGTGTATTTACATAATTTGGACCACAATAATTGAAAGAGTTATTAAATGAAGATACATAATATAATAATAATGAAATAAATTAATATATGTACATTTTCTGTAGTCGTAAGTATCATGCAATCGCTTTATTGCGAGAACCTCCCGCTTTAAAGGATGCTTGAATAATGAAGTTGCTCTTGCTGAGACTTCTTGAGACCAGCAACCAGTCCCTCATGAGGGAGGCAAAGCTTTGGATGCAACCTTTGACAAAAATAGTCCAAGTGCTGCAGTAGCACGGTAGCCCAAATACAATTTTATATACGTATGTATATGCATTATTGCAGTCCAAGCGCTATTACTTGCATGGAGTTTGACAAAGAAACTAAACTGTTTTTTTAAATAAAAGATTTTGCTAAGAAAGCGACAGAAAGTAAAGAATGAGCTTAAGCAATTAAAATTAAACATCTCTGAAGTAATCATTCGAAAGAAGAAGTAAGGTGTAATACCCCGGTTTTATTATGCAAGTTTTTACTTAATTTGCTGACACAAAACTCTGTTTTGGCGCTTGATTGGTTACTGTTCAAATTCAATTAGTCAATAATCTCTAACCATCAGTTGTTCATGTGAGGTTAAAAAGATTTTGCCAAGAAAGCGACGGGAAGTAAAGAATGAGCTTAAGCAATTAAAATTAAACATCTCTGAAGTAATCATTCAAAAGAAGAAGTAAGGTGTAATACCCCGGTTTTATTATGCAAGTTTTTACTTAATTTGCCGACACAAAACTCTGTTTTGGCGCTTGATTGGTTACTGTTCAAATTCAATTAGTCAATAATCTCTAACCATCAGTTGTTCATGTGAGGTTAAAAAGAGTTTTTGATAAAGTTTTTACTTTTAGTGCAGTGATACACAACCTTCTTAGCTGGATGGCCAATATATCAATTTTTAGTATGTTTGCGAGCCGCAAGGGGTAGGCTACTTACAGCTTAACATGGTTAACTTTGGAGTCGGCGTCGTCATCGGTAGATTTGTTTAAAATGTGAATACAGTAAAAACTGCTCGTCTGTCCAAACCAGTACGTACGTACCTATTATAAACCAACTTAATGCCAAGTCTTCAGAAGCAATATAATTTTTAGCCGACTCGAGCGCTTGCGCAGTTGATCCATAGAATTTTTACGGGGCATTCTGTTTGTCGATTACAAGAATGCCCATAACTTTTGTTCATTTATTATTATTAACCTTTGGAACGCCGAGCTTCTATGGTCAATTCATACCGTCGCGTGCCGGGGGTAAATTTGCGCGCCGTGACTAGCTGAATCTATTTTCGGAATAACTTACTTCTTTCTTGCAAAATAATGTTTTTGTAAATTGTTCTGTCTTACCAGATAATGTGTGTATATATTTATATACATTGTGTATATCTATCATTAGTAGTTTCTCTAAAATAGCTACTTGTATTCACTGAAAAAAATATATAAATGAAAATAAGTTTTATTAAATTTCTGTAAACCTAAACAAATCTAATTACAATATATAAAAAAAAAAAATTATTTACTTATATTTTAGAAGATTTCACAGAATAAAACGAAATGAACTGCGTGTCAAGGAATGATGAAATACTTGATAGTTTTTATTTTGTTTTAAATTCCAGACTCGGCGTTTAACAAAATGAGATTGGGGTTTGTTATTTTGTTGGAAAACGAATGTAATTTAATTTAGTAAGCTGTGAACATTTTTTAAGGTCGAAACTCTCACAGAAATAAAGTATCTTTTTTTGCATCACCCATTGGCCACACTAGTGTTGTACGGATACAAATTTTACATTGCCGGTTGGCCACGCTTGTGCACCAGAGGGTTAATAAAGCAATCATTGAACACACCGAATACGCAACGCAGGTGAAAAAATTTCCATCTCCTAGGTCAAAACAATAAAAGCTGTCTATTTTTAGCATTCTCAAAGAACGTGTAAAAAAATTGTAATTTTGGGCGGCTGATTCAAAATATTATTTATTAACGCATTTTGTAAAACAGGACAGAAACCGTTAAATATTTTGATCATAGCCCCTGGAAATCCGAACAATCACTATTAAATAAGAAATATAAAAACTTCTACGTTCTCAAAAATAACATTGTGTGCCTTTATAAAATGGAACCCCATTAAAAATATCTCTTACGAGTAGAGCGCTTAAAGAAAGCGCCACAGGGGAAATTATTCTAGACCAAGGTTAAACAAATAAATGAATGCTATTTAGTTGTATTTAGCCAAGTGGGCCAAAAGGAAAGACTCGCAGGCTGCGGGTTCTGAATCACTGTTTTTGTGCAATGCGATTATTGCTCTCCTAATTTTATATGGAATAATACAGGAGGATCCACACGGGAGTTGTAGCGTAGAATGATTTTGTTAGGAATTTGTCGTCCAATATAATCAGGGTATTAATTAGTGTGACAGCTCTTCCAAAACGGTCACTGAATTTTAAATTGATTGATTGCTGCAAAATGCACACACTCAAATGAAAGCATTACATATTTACATAAAATCAATGGATTTTGACACTATTTGCTGATAACGATAATTTAAATACCTTATTCAATATTAATTAATATAATCATTTATGATTTTGTCAGCTGCCGGCCCAGGATCCTCCGCACCCACTCCGCCCCCTGCTGCGGCGGCTCCCCCGCCACCTCCCACGCCCCCCGCAGCTGTTGCTGCGGTCCCTACCCCCTCGGCAGCACCCCCGCCGCCCCCAGGAGCAGCTCCCGGCTCCAGGATGTACGCCAGCCCCATGGCCAGGAGGCTAGCCGAGGCACAGAACATCAGACTGCAGGGTGAGTTAGAAACTATATACTTACTTTATTACTCGATATCTTTGTTGTAAATTGTTATGTATGTAATTATTGCATGTAAACATAACCATCTTATAAAATGTACAAGTCCCATGGGGGCATTGTGAGGAAAAAAAAACCTGTGATCCATCTCCGCTTCAGCTCTGGGTAAAAACTGATTGCTCCCTCTTGGCCCCGCTCTAGATGCCTGATATAAACAACTGTTGATAATCAGTAATGTACGTACATACTTAGTTAATGTGTAAGTATTTCAGACGCACTCTTAGGTTAAAAGGAAACAATTAATAGCAAATTTGTATCAGTTATCTGCCAGTATCATGGAATTTAAAAATCTTTATAATATGTAGTATGATTATATACATATGTATATTTATATATGTATATGACTCTGGTAAATGCTTTAGTAGTTTCCAGATTGGGCTACTGCAATAGTTTGTACGCTAGTCTGCCTAATGTACATTTGAACAGATTGTAAGGAGTATTCAACACAGCAGCTCTAATATGCGGTGCCACCAAATACTGTCACATCACTCCTCTTCTACGTGATTGTCTGTACTGACTTCGAGGCACAGAAAGAGTTCACTTTAAAATTTGTCTTATGGTATATGAGGCGCTAACGGGCTCGCACTATCATACTTGACTGATCTCTGCGTGAGACAATCTTCCTCAGAGGCAAGTCACGCTCAGGTCGGCCAAGTCTGATGCGTTTAACAGACTGGTTGAACCCTCTTGTACGAATGCTGTTAAATTTGGGGACAGAACTTTCAATGTACTGGGCCCACATTCTTGGAATGACCTTCCATTTGGTTTGAGGACAGAAAGCAATTTCGAAACCTTTAAGAAAAGTCTAAAGACATATCTGTTTGAAAGGGGCTACAAACTTTGACTGGATGTAAAGTGCCCTTGAGGTGATTTTAGTCACCACAGCGCTCAGAAAAATTGACCATTTATTATTATTATTATGTACATATATGTAGTAGGTAGTATTAAAGTTGGGCTTATTGACTATTATTTTATAATAAGTGATCCCCCAGCATTCAGAAAACAGTAACATTAATAATTATTTGTGTGTATTTTCGTGATGTCCATGTTATTTTTAGGTTATCTTGGTAAAATGCATCAATTTCTTTTTCTGATTATTTCCAGCTCGGTTAGCAAGGGAAGGAATCACAATGGGTGAGTGGAATCACTTGAGATATTTGTAGAAAGAAAGCAAGTTACAAAGCTGAGCAATGGTGACCACGGGGAAAGATTTATGCTCGGGAATTTAGCATTTATTTTACGGTTCCCGTTGTGAAACCTGAGTTAAATATGAATTTCAATTTGAACCCTGCATGATGCTTGTAACTTGCTAAATTCCAGCATAAGTGATTCCTCTACGCATTGTTGTACCTTTACAGTTTATATAAACTTGCTATAAGTTTATTTATTAGCATTTTGGGGCCTTATAATGCAAATAGGCCCCTGTGATCCTAAGCCCCCACATTATAATTTAAAAAACTAATGAGTAAGTGTCTTGATGTTTGTGAAAGTGTCTTTCGAGGTCATTCCAAGCTATGAAAAATGCATATGTATTAGCAAAAAATATAACCAACTTAACAAGGTCATATTACAGATAATCCAGTTTTGTTTTTAAATACCAGTTTTTGTTTTTTTTTTTATTAGATTTTTAAATAAAACTTACGACTTCATCGAATGGAATGTAACATGTCCTTGAGGACAATGGTGATAATTCCCCGGTTTGTTGAAAATGATTTATGATTGCACTTTTGTTCATGTTGACATATTTTAGGGGCACATGAGTAACTTTGATAGATAAATAGTCTGCGAAGTATGTAGTTCCCATTTTTATATGAAGTTTCCTACATTAATGATAACTATAATGCAAACATTGAAACTCTCCTGAACAATAAATGATGTTTTTGGACATGTAACTACTATCCCCCAAGGAAGCAATATAAACAAATAGTGTTTTCAATTATTTATTTTAATTGTTGTGTTTGTGTGATTTGTAACTCATTAATTTAACAGTCGAAATTACGAATGCATGTTTTTCCAGGCCCCGGAAGCGGAATCTACGGATCCATTGTCAGCAGCGACCTGGCTGGAGCAGCCGCCGGTGCCCCCGCTACATCCGGAGCGCCCCCACCCCAACCCGCCCCGGGCGCCCGCTACGTGGACATCCCGCTCAGCAACATGCGCGCCATCATCGCCAAGCGCCTGCTACAGTCCAAGACCTCCATTCCCCACTACCAGCTGTCGTGTGACATCAATGTGGATAAGATTTCCAAGCTGCGCGCCGACTTCAACAAGAAGCTGGAGAAGGATGGCGTCAAACTGTCCGTTAATGATTTCATCGTCAAGGCCGTGGCGCTGGCGTGCAAGAAAGTGCCGGCCGCTAATTCTGCATGGATGGACACTTTTATCAGACAGTGAGTTACACTTTATGCAGAAAATGTTAAAAATGTATGTATTTTAGATAGAGTGATTGATAATAGAACCATTTCTAGCGGGATGATGAAATCTATAATGTGCACACCGGGCGTGGTCCGTCCATACATGCTGTGGATGCTCTGCATCCTTTGTGTTTTAGGGTCAAAAATCTTTTAACCTTTTTTTCATAGTATTTTTTCCTTAGCTTAACAAAGATTTTTTCTAGCCGTAAACTCTACTGCAATTCCACACCCTCGACACATGGGGTAGAATTGACGTGTTCTAAAACTGTAAACGATAATAGTGAATTGTGTGGTTGTACTATTGAATCATTAATGCCAAATAGTTTTGTGTCTCGGCCATTCGCGGAAAAAAGAAATTCTGCAAACTGGAAAACTGACTCCCATTTCGTACACGACATCAAGAAATAAATAAAAAGAAGCGTCAAATCGTGCTCAAGTTTAATTAAATGAAAACTCGGCTACCTACTCGTGGATTTTTTTGTTATATGACGTTTAAGATATTTTAGATCTGTACTGTTGCAGAGCGTAAATGATTTATATAGCTAAATAGACAGACTCTTTTTGTCAGTAATTGCTTCTTGTTCATGGGCTAGTTTATAGATTTGTATATTAAAATTGACAGTAAGTATATACTGATTGTCAAGCATCCCTTGTACAAAAAGTCACCGACCTCCACTGGTGCACACCAACACTTTCTTCAGACAATGAGTTACACTTTCTCCAGACCTAACGATGTTTAAAATATTTTTGCTTTGGAATGATTGATTGATCAGTTGAGGTTTTGTGTGTTTAACTTTATCATGTCACATGTAATTTTGTCTATCCTTACTACATGTTTGATGAAATCTATGATATACCCAATCCATCCCTAGCATTATGCGATTATGTACATCATTGGTTTTCAGATAAATGTTGTCACATGGAAATGCATCAAGCAAATTGGTGGTTTATGCTTTGACCTGGATAATCTATGTGGATAGCATTTTGTTTTTCACATTTAATCCATTGAGCTAACATCCTTTTTAGTTCTTCTATAAGCAGTGTTCTTATCTGTCTTTCCTATTATATATTCTTAAAGTTGATTACGAAATTGCCGACTCTCTGATGGTGTGTTTATTGTAGTATTTCATCAACAAGTTCACTGAACACATTATGTATAAAATTGAAACTGGAGAACCTGCATAAAGCAAGATGTATAGCTAGGAAAGGAGGGGGTGCATTAAATTTATTTTTATATTTATTGAAAAGATTGTTTGAACCTTAAAATACTAAATGTATATTATAATATGCAACTAGCATATGAAATTTATTCATCATTAACAAGTTGGGGATCTTTGTTTTCAGGATTGTCTTTGCCATTGCTCTTTGAACTTGTCAGTTTTATCATTTATACCTACTTCGTGCGAATCTTCACAAATTACACGCTTTGTATCTTAAACTAATTTGAATGAATTCTTTGTATTTTTAGATTTGATACCGTAGACATTTCCATCGCAGTCTCGACCGACAAGGGGTTGATCACGCCGATAGTGTTTGGCGCAGAGAGCCGCGGCCTGTCCGACATCTCCAAGACGGTGAAGGCGCTGGCCGCCAAGGCGCGCGACAACAAGCTGCAGCCTGCCGAGTTCCAGGGCGGCACCATCAGCATATCCAACCTGGGAATGTTTGGTAAGTCAACTTGCCGTGTTCGTAAACTGCTATATTCAACTGTCACGTTCATAAACTGCTATGTTCAACTGTCATGTTCATAAACTTCCATATTCATAAACTGCCATATTCATAAACTGTCATATTTATAATCTTCCATATTATTTCCATAGCGCACTTGAGGTGAACCTTCACAAAACTGCGCTATAGAAATTTACTCTTATTATTATTATAACTTCTCTGTCTAGAAATCTAAAGCAGTCCCCAATTTCAAAATAATAAATTCCTTTTTAACCTCTTTAACTGTGGATAACAGGTAATGCTGTGACTGCAGGTCCCAAGCAATTGCCGTTGTTAATATTTTCGCTAGTGCAGTGTCTTACGGCCGTTCCTCCCAATCCTACTGAGCAACTGTTGACTGAGATTTTGCCTCAATTCTGCTCAAATACACAACTACGCTCTTCCCAACGCAATTCCCAATCAAGTAACGATCCAATTAGGCAATCGATTCACGACGCCTGGGTGAGACCCAGATGCTATGCCAACTCTGCCACTGACTGGTCAAGTAAAAGAATAAAACGTGTCAACAGAGTGAAAAAAACTCAGCGAAATGTCAAACGTCATTGGGTTCGCGATATTGAATGACAGAGATTTATTTAACCATTTGCAAATGCCAAAAACATATTTTTTGTATGTTCTAAATAAAACTGAAGAGAATCTAACTTATTTTACTTTATTAGCTACGTTTTGGCTTGTTTTTCACGAAGGAGAAAATTCAAATGTTAATTGTACGAAACGAATAATGTACTTTTGCAGCATTAGCAAAAGTCAAGCTACCACTTTATTTTTAACATATTTTTAAGCATACGTTTGTAAAATATAAAATGTTGGTTTATGTATTAATTTTTTAAACAAATTATGTGTATTCATAATAAATACAATATTAACTTGTCTATGTTAATTTCACATTGAAAGTTTTTACTTTGATGTCATTTTATTGTCAATGAAAGTGGGTGGGCATGATCAACGATAAAAAGGTTGGAAACAGGCGAAAATAGTGTTGCTCAACAAAACACTTGGCTGATCGGTGCCTCAGATTGATCATTCGAAAAATTGAGAAAAACGGCTGTTAGTCTTTAGTTATCATTTTATTTTACTGAGAAATATGTTCATTAGTGTTTTTAAGTGTTCTTGCCGTTTGATATCATAATATGACGTACGCGAATGTCAGATATTATTGTACATTATTATGTTAACTCTATAACAAACTCTGCCCATGTAATGTGTGTGGTCAAGGGTTAATATAACATGCCAGTCAACAAAGTTGTTTTATCAAGTACTAAATTTAAATGTAAATTAATTACGTTCTTGCTATTAAATTGGTACTGGTATTGCAGTCTGTATGCGCGAAAACCCTTACCAAAACTACCTTGATTGTGTTATCCACAATCAAGAGTAAAAATAATTGAAATTTTTATATTTGTTTCGTTTAGACATTATCTTATGCGAGTCATACAAGTTCTTACATAAAATATACAGTGCGACCTACTAGAACTGATTTATTTCCATTATGTATATCAATGCCTTCTTCTCATTCTAGGTGTGACATCTTTCAATGCTATTATTAATCCACCGCAGTCTTGCATTCTTGCTGTGGGCGGAACACAGGAGAGGATTGTTCCTTGCAAAGAGTCTGAACAGGGGTAAGAAATTAAGATCAGTTTTCTTCAAGTTTCAAAACAGTATAATAAAATATTTATTTAACAATAAATTGATCACATTATTGAATGAGGTGTTATGTTACAATTTTCAAAACTGGTGTTTGTGCATGAATGCAGATACTATACGCATCTTTCACTTAGTACCATGGAACTTTTTTAGATATTGTATGACCTTTATTGATCTCCTAGCTCTATTGCTTGAACTAAATATCTATTTACGCAAAAAAAAAATGATAGTGGTATTCATTTTGTAACATTCCAAATTTCGTGATCATCTCTAAGTATTGTGCATTTTTTATGGAAGTAATTTGTGTGATATTTTGAGAGTCTCGGATCATATATTCAAAACAGGCAAAGATCGGCCTCTGCAATTCTAAACCTTCGATTTCAGAACTAACATTGTATTGCAATGTTGATTGTTTTAGATGGAAAAAGGCTGACTACATGAACGTAACCCTCAGCTGTGACCACCGCGTGGTGGACGGAGCAGTAGGCGCCCAGTGGCTGATGGCTTTCAGGAGTTTCCTCGAGGATCCCACCAACATGCTTCTCTGAGAACGACAAAACTCCGACTAGATCACTATTCGGAAAGAACTTACTTAAATGCTAAGGCCAATACGAAGTGCAGTTGCCAAGATGATACAACCCAAAACCATAGGTTTTCAGTCAACGCTCAACCCTTGACCTCGTAGGCGTAGGTTATTAGTCGCCGGTGAATTATCATCTTCAACATCTAACTCCTCTTCCCTTATACATTTTGTTCAGTAAGCATCGCAAATTAAAATAGGAATAGCATCTTTTGTCACCACCGAGAAATCTAGCTAGGAAACTAGCTTAAACAACTTCTAAAAATTGAGATTTATTTTAATTGAAATAGCACAATTGATCACACCTATGAATATTGTACAAGACTTTGGAAAGCAATCCAGATCGGAGTATGGCTTTAGAAGCTATCAGGAATATTCACAAAGTCATTGAAACATATTTACAGCCAACAACTTTTATTTATTTAGTATTTAATATTTATTTTATGTGAAACATCTGATTATGAATTATAATGTACAGTATAATTAACATAATGTTGAACTCTGGTGTACATAAACATATTTTGTTATAAAAGAGTAGAAAACGTGCTAAGAGCGTCCATTTATGACGATAAAGAATGTAAATCTCTACTACTTTTAAATTGTATTTTGATTTTTTTTCAAATCGTATGTTGATATATTTTTGTATCTTCTGTTGATACTTTTGAAATTTTAATTATAAGGAACGGCCCTGTGTTGCCAGGTTAGGTTCATCCTGTAAATATGTAGTAAGCTTTACACAAACTGTTGTACGTATTGCCACGGTGTACACTTTTATATTATTTTAAAATTGTATGCAAGCAAATTGTCGCATCTCGGTCGCCAAAGTTACGACTTTGTTAATGATCATGTATTATTTTATGAATAAAAATATTACTGCAAAGTTTTAACATTGCATTTTAGGAATGCAATCAATTTTATAACATCCGAGAGTCCATGGTATATTATTACTCGTAGGTACACTGGTTTTCACAAATAATGGAATATGCTCTTTTTTTATTTTCCACTTGCATTTTCATAAGTGCTACAAAGTAAAGCAACTCCATACAAAGTACGTTATTATGTTATGGTCAATTATGAATAACTGTTAATTATTTAGTGTAAATGCACTGGAGTAAATGCTTGTAAATTTATATGATTAAATAACAATATTAACTTAAAAAATATATAGTTTAGTATTACTCTTATCATCCCATCTCCGGTTCCTAGCCAATCTTCTCCAATATTTCTCCACGCAATTACTTCCCCTCTTCCTCAGTCTGTCTCTGGGTCGTTTTCCTATTTGGTCATGATTAACCTATTCACTACGGATCGGGATTATGGTGTCCATACTGACAGTGCGGGATGGATTCTTTAAGATGAACTAATAAAAACACCTTTTTTTTTACTTCACATTTAAAATTTTATGATGTCAGAAGATTGATAGTTTTCATATCTATCTATTTAAATATCAACATTATCATAATTATATACACTGAACATATTATATTCGACCACACCCATTGAATGCACAAACATTATATTCACATGAGCTGTAATATTGATCAGCCACTGACCCCATGTATGTTGAATTATCATTACCGATTTCTACGGAAGAATGTCATATATATATATTTTTTATGTGATTACCCCGCAAGGGTTCCAAGTGCTCCCAACCGCCTGGAGCCAGTGAGACTATGGCATCCCCGATGGGGAAATCTTGTGAGGCTGAAGGTATTGGGGTGGGGAGGAGAAGGGTAGAAGGAAGGTGGGGAAATACCTGGCTATTCAGATTTGGTCACCAAACACGGCTAAAAGTCATTTTAAGCAACGTCTCAATTCTGAATGGTGGTCTTTCACCAGGGCGATACTGAGAGTATCTTATGACATATATAATATTTTTTTTAATTAATTAATTGTGAAATAGCACAAATTAATTCAATAAAATTTATTTTTATAAACAATAATTATTAGCCTGAAACACTCATCCAAATTGAAAAACCTTCCGAGCAAAGATAAATGTCGCCGGCAGGACTCGAACCCACACCCTTCTAATATCCGGTCAGATGCTCTACCATTGAGCTATTTATCGCAAACCCGCCAAGTTAATCAATTATACTAGTGTTTCATTCAATAATTATGGTTTTTTTTATTATATTTCACCTGTAAACAACCAACTTTATTAATATGAGGAAGGCTTGTAACTGCTAAATCCCTCAATAGGTGGCGTCGAGACAAATTATGTCTTCATTTTATTGGTGAAAAATGTTTTGACTGTTTCAGGCTAATAATTATTGTTTATAAAAATAATTGTTACCCTTTGCGCTATGCACAAAAATCTTGACTCAATAAAATTTACTTGCTCACGCCGGGATTTGAACCTGCGACCTTCGGATTCGTAGTCGAGAGCCTTACCCCTCGACCATGAAATGAAAAAAAAATTACTTCGATATCTTGCATAGATGTCTTGTCTATACAGAGCTATAAAAATGAACAACTACTATGTTCAGGACCCGCACTGACGGCAAAGTTAGATAACCTGACCCAGGGGCACTATTTCCTTTCTTTTTAAGGAAGATTCCTTAACTTTTTCCTTAGGGTTAAAACCTTCTTTCTGAACTGCGGTTCCGGTTCTCTCGGATGACAGCTGTCAGGTGAATTCAGCGAGCGACATTCATCAAACATGTCAATATTTGCGATGTTTTAACAAGAGAAAAACTCAATATTAAGTATAATACTAATTATGTTATTATTTACTTTAAACATAATTAGTTAGTAAACATTATATAGATGTTGACATTTTCGACAATTAACGGCAAGCGCGGCATTGAGAAGAGGTACGATCGGCCGAGTCCAATGAATTCGATTCCGAAGGCGGTGGACTCAAATTCAAATGTCACTTTTAGAACAAAAAAAGGTCATTACTTTCTAATGAGGTAGGTACCTTATAAAACGTGATTCTTCGTTAAAAGGCTTATTTATTGTATTTAAATATAAAATAAAAATGAATTATAATATAATGTAATTGTTTTTAAAAGTTTTGGTTCAAAATCTTTTGTCACTTAAAGATATTTCATCAATTTGTGTTCTTAAATAATCTCTCAACAATCTATTTAGGATTTTTTTACTGTCTCACTGGAATTCCGCAGTTAATCAAGAAGGCTTTAACCCTGAGGAAAAACGTAAGGAATCTTCCTTAAAAAGAACGGGAATGGCGCCCCGGGATTCGCATTTAATCACTTAATAAGATCAATGTCTTTGTCACATTATGAGGAGTGACAAATAATACCCGATTACAATCGATTATCCTGGGGACGGTCGATGGAAGACTCGGTAGGGGAAGACGCCACGCTTTGCGACTTAAGAAACCTATATGACTGGTATGAGTGTAGTTCGACTGAGCTGTGAAGATTGCCCTGATGATAACCTCCGATACGAAAAGGATCTAGAAGAAGAAAAATATCCAAATATTTTTTGTTTTCCATTTCTTTACTGGATAAACCAACAAGCCGTACTAGTCATTCTTCTCGGGACATTCATCGGGTGATAGTTCTATTTTTGGTGACAAATCAGAAGTAGGTGTACTGTTCTAAATTCTAATCTGTGCAGTTGGGGGCGTCGCCACTCTCAACATACATATTAGATACCATTAATCTACAGATTAAAAATATTATTTGTCATTCGTTAGTACCTCTTTGTAGCCGGGGGCAAAGTAAAAAAGTGCAGTATAATGTAAGTATGTTGAACAGAATCACAAAAAAAGTGAGAATAAATAAATTGTTTCCTCGATGTTTCTAAATAACACGTATTGCAGCTTGGTGTGAATTTTATTTTCAAAATATTTAGAAAGTACGGCAGTCGTAGAGTCTGTCAACATAATATAGAAATTTAATAAAATGGACCTAAACTTACTATGGCAACACTGATTTTAGTTTGGAATTTGTGGTGTTATGTCTGATTTCCGAATCTGACAGGTTGCCGAAAGGGAAAAATGACTTTTTTAATGCCGAGGTGTGCGCTTCTACCACCCTTTATTTTATTTTAATTCAACATCTAATAAATTATTTATATCAGATATGTGCATTTAAAAATACAAAAAGTTTTTTTTATTTCCTTTGAATATGTTGTGGAGTCCCTTTCAGAAATTACCAATAATTTCTTAACACTGTTTGATATTGAAGTGAGAAATAGAAGCATTCATAGTGCTTTTTAAAAGTTTGATTTTCATTTCAATCATCCTGGTGTTGCCATTTAAACAATCGCAGCTCCCTCTATTTTTGTCTACATTATTTTGACAACCCGTACTAGGCAAATAGGTACTAACAAACCTACCTAGGTGCTGTGTTAATTTTGCGAGAATTCTAAAATCAAAAAGCTGTCAAATATCTAAACGTCTATAAAATAAATGACATATTATGATATTGACGTATAACTATTTCCCCAGTTTTAATTGGAAAGATGGTTTTGGAAGACGACAATGCAGAAATAACTGAACCCGAAGCACCTCGTTTGCCTCTGCCCGACATTGTGCAAGGCGATGGAGATTTCAAGTTTCCTAATGGTGACCATTACGTGGGAGGATTTGAAGCCAAGAAAAATAATTTAACAGTGACGAAGCATGGTAAAAATAAAACATCTCTGCATGATGCAGCCAGCCAGAACGTGTTAAAACGATAGAATCGATTAATTCTTCTTTTACTACATTTCGTTTTCGTCTTTGCTCAACCATTGATGTGGTTCTTTTAATCCAATAAAACTGTCTTGAGTACAGCGCCCTCTTCATTTTCGGTTTAGCTGCAAAATAGACAATAAATTAAATAAGTAAATAAAAAGTGAAGTCATCACATTTCTGTTCTTAGACAATAAATTAAATAAGTAAATAAAAAGTGAAGTCATCACATTTCTGTTCTTGTGCATTTACGGCTATTTAAATATCGTTTTACTAAAATTAGACAGTAGGTATTTACGATTTGAAGAACAGATTCCAGAAGCTTAGTCTGATGGAACAAAATGTTTATTGCAAATATGAGATTTTTTTAAAGTTTATACTTATCTCTTTGACCACAATCCACCTTGGAAACCCATGTCCTTACGTTCTCGGGGAGCACAACGGCACAATACAACATTGAGGCATAATAATTACAATTATTAATAAACTTTCGTCACTGAATAGGAAAAAACAAAGATTGACAGCTGGCATGACCCCCAACCTCACTAGCGCCATCTGATAATGCTAGCTTTCTAGATTACCTGCTATTGAAAGGAACACAGATGTATTTCTTGCATTCAGTGTGTTTCAAATTTGTTGTTCAGCAGAAAAGTAAATTCCTGTGAAAATGAAAACAAGTTCATTTTTACACAATACATCCATTAAAAAGCATTGTAAAACATTTAGAATATTATTCAAAATTGATCAAAGTAACCTTCTCTCTAATAATAATTAGTAGATATAAGCAAGACAAAAGGCTGTTTCTCAGTTACGCTTTGCAAGGACATCGCTTACGGAAGTGTAATCATATTCACCAATAGACACAATCCTAAGTTTATGTCGGTCACCTCAACTCTAATTGAGCCCAGTTAACTTCCCCCAGGTTACCGTCCCTTTTTAGTTTTTAGGGTAAAAAAACCCTAAAAGCTCATCAGTTGATAACAGATTTCCGGAAACCCACTGGATGACAACACTGCATAAAGCCAAACAGCGACACATAATTCAGGAAATCTATTTATAATAGGCATTCTAATCATACGGTAACCTAATTTATTCCAGGTTATGGAGAATACACAACGTGGGACGGACACGTGTACAAAGCTAATTGGATCAACGACCAGTTAAACCCGAGTGAAGATATCATCATTGAATTCTGTGACAGCTCAAAATACCACGGATCAATAGAGAACGGGCAATATTCTGGTTGGGGAACGTATTCCTTCCCCGACAAAAGTTCTATCCAGTGTATTTTCAAGGAAAATGAGCCGACTGAGGATGTCCTGTTTGTTGATAAACAAGACGTTTCCTGGCTTGGGGGGAATCGGAATAAAAATGTCAAGTTGCTTCGCATGAATATTTTTCATTCTTCGTGTCCTAAAAGAGCTGTTGTAAACAATCCTGAAGAAATCGACAAATTTGATAGCGATACGTAAAAAAAATCTTATACCTGTCTGCTTTCATAATATCAACAATGTATATACATATATTCTTTTTTAATAAATTGACATTTTGGTAAGCCACCTAAAATAAATATCGACATACGATATTTTTAAAAAGTGCAGTTTGGCAATAAAAAGTAGATATTGAATAAAGTGGAACAATTTTTTTTCATTCCTTTGGCAACACCAAGCTACTCGTTTTGTCTTTGAAATTTATTCTTTATACTGAAATTTTCACATTCGAGTTTGACAGTTCGTTTTAAGCAAAACAACATAAGTCGATTACATTAACTTTTTTTTTTAAAATTTATAATTTTGATCTGTGAATTAGATTTGGTTTTTATTTATTTTATTTATACATGAATAACACATTTCAGAAATAGAAAAAAAACGCCTCTCTATGTACCTAATTGTCTTCCTCGTAAAGCGTTAAATAATAATAAAAAAAATTAAATATAAAATTGTCTTAGAATATGATGCAGAATGATCTTTCGGAAAATACCACTAATTTCTGAAGACAGTTTCTTAAAAGTAAAAAAAAAATGCACTTGAACCATTGCGCTTTTTTAAACTTACTTTTATTTTCATATGACCATCTTGATGTTGTCATTTAAAACCTTTTAAACGATCGCAGCGCCCTCAATTTTTATATGCTATTAAATGTCAGAGTGTACGAGTGCATGTTATCCAAGAAAGACAAGTTTATGAAAATACTTTTTGTCTGCATGTTGTAACAGCAAATTGGGCCGTCTTTTGGCTAAAACATACAGATAAAGTGAAAATTATGAAATTAACTTTTTTTTTAAATACATAAATGTTCATACGAAGGGATATCCCTATCTCCTGCGCTTGTTTTTTCAAAACATCATGGGGCACCCACACGACCCGATACCGACTTAAGACACCGTGTCGAAAGGTTGGACCATTAAGTTGGTAGGCTTAACTTAACGGACGACCGGTTGAGCCTATCGACGCGGTGGCTTTAGTCAGTATCTGGCATAAATATACCACTCACGTATCGGGCAAACCAGTCATGTGGAGGTCCATTACACAAAAACGGCGTGTTCACTGGCCATACACGTTTGTCTATGCATACACATATACACAATGTTTTTGCTTTCCGTGGCCGATGGAAAACATTTTTATGTAGTGTTTCAAAAAAACATTCGCATTCGCCTTTATACTACACAATGTAATTTATGACTTGTCATGAGTAAAACTAAACATTTTTGCGCAATTAGGTAATCCAAGAAATAATTTATCAAAGTTTAATAAAGGTAATACAGCTTGGTAGACTTAAATTTGCAGTCGGTGGCATCACTAGCGTAGTTTTTGATGATACCTATGAGTATAATAAAATCCATTGTTCGTTAGTTTCTCCTTTCAAATAAGTCATTTATTTTTTGATTTATTTATTACATTGCGTAGATATATTTATATAGCATAATAATATAACAGAAATGCATAATATTGTATAATAACTAATGACAATTGAGAATATTTAAATAACCGGAAATAATTTAAATGTGTACAAGTGCTATATGTATTATGTCTCGTCAAGTCGATATTAGTTCTCAGACGGGCGGATGGCCTGTTCTAAGGAACCAAATGCCCCATGGTGTAATATTTTGCAATTATTTTTTCTTCAATCTATGTAATATTATGCATAATAGGTATAAACAAATTTGAGTCATATAATTTAATAATTTTTCAGACTCCCCTCTACCAGAGCTAATTAACCATTTCGTTATCATTGGACCGATGTATGACGTTTTACAGGTTTTAATTTTTTTTCCTGGGGGGATTTTATTATACAAGGTGTGTTCAAAAGAAAAGGTGAACTTTGAATTTTCGCGGGCTGTGTACATTCGATTATCGTTTTTTTTGTTGTTATGTTGGTACACATTTACAAAATTTTTTTTTAGTAAAAAATCGAAGAAAAAACAAAACGTGACTAACCTTTCCAGTTGTCAAAAACAAACCACTGATCCAAAATGGCTGATAATGCTAACATATGATAAACATATGTGTACCAACATAACAAAAAAAAAATCGATAATAGAATGTACACATCCCGCGAAAATTCAAAATTCACCTTTTCTTTTGAACCTCGTATATTCTCGGTCCCAGATATGTATGTGTCTTTTGATATTTTGCTGTATTGCTCATTGGGACAAGGATATTTAGGAAAGAGGTTACTTGCAAAGTTTTTTTCGTCAAACTGTACAATAATATTTGAGATTGTCGATGGTGCTAGGTGAACGACGGGTAAATATTTTTAAAATTTTTTTTTACTTTTTTTATTTCAAATAAGACATACAACAATGTTACACTCCCATGAGTTATCAATTCAATTCATCATGGGATCCTTAATTATTGGTACATAATATTAAGGTTTACAAAGTTTTCAAGTCAAGTATGTATATGAAAATATACAAAATAAATAAACAATTGGAACAAATTAATGTAAAGGTACACACAAATACAATATAAATACATAACAAGATTTTACAAATTGTATACAATATATATACTTCCTCCAGGGGTACATGACACCTTCGTCCATGCATACATAAACAACAAAGGTTCTAAAAATGATTCTTAAGGTTTTTTTAAAAAGAGGAATTAAATTCGAATTCATAAAAATTTGAATACCATTCACGGCTTAACACGAAAGAACGTTAATGTAAGTTTCAAATATTTTTTCATGTCGTTTTAATACGATCATTTTAGTTTCCAGTATCATCGTCTGTATATCTTATCTACTTTGTTATCTTATCTTTATCATTATCGCCATTGACATCGTTGGGGTTACATTACATCAGCGCTCCGCAACTTTTTTTCATTCACGGCGCAGCACCCAAAATTTGGCGGTAAAAATTGGCGGTTTAAAAGTAAAAATATCTATGTATTTGAAAATATCGGATAGGTACACAAAATTTTCATATTATTTAATTTGATAAATTTACAACTATGTAACGTAACAAGAACTGTAACGATACATCATATTCTAGATCCAATGTTAGAACGACCTGTGGTCGCGCATCTACGCCCCCTTACCCCACCACTTTCTCCGTCTAGACAGTCTACAACTTACTGAATTGGCGGAGCGTAGCTGTGAGCCGTGCGCGTGGTGATGCGACGAAGGTGGGAGGGTGGGGTATGCGCAGTACGAACCTAATTACACGACAGTATATATTCTTGTGTGTATAGTTACGAAACGGATTTAAAAAAGCACTGTCCTATTGTGGGAAAAGTCACTTTCGTGTTCTGACTGCAAATGTTAAAAAAGACGTATGGTTTGCAAAACATTCTGACTCACGGCGGATTTTTGTTCTCGTATTTTGATTACAGGTATTCGTGTAAACAAGTGTCATATTTCGATAAACACATGCTGACTCGCTCTGGAAAAAAAAACTATCCGTGTTAGTTGCTAAATTCTATGATTCAATATAGCCAAAACGTTGCCTCAGAATAGTCAAAGTCACTTAAATTTAAGATAATAAGGATCCATTTTAGCCGTCACCCGCATCGGTCTAAACCGGAGATTCCCAACGAGGGCGATGTCGCCCCCCCAAGGGGCGTTGGAGTGATCTAAGGGGGGCGATGGTGGCCTCAAGAAAAAATTAGGGGTGGGGGGAAAAGGCTATAGGGGGGTGGTGAAAGACTGAAATGGGGGGCGAGGGCAACAAATATATTTTGATTAATTCAAATTTGTCGTAGGTACATTTTATATGTATATATATATATTTTTTTTACTTAATATAATATTTTTTTTACAGTAAGTATTTAAATAAAACAATTCATTTAGTTTAACAAAAACATAATATAGCTGTTCCTCACCATAAAGAAACAAGGTTCTTGATAACTTAAAACATTTTTGTATAGTAGCAGGAAAATATGAATTAAAATATGATCATCGTTAATAGAATCATGCAATAAAATGAACTGTTAAATTATTCTATTGATTTATAGATGGATTAATAGTTTTTCGTTTTTTTTCAAATATTTTTCGATGTATAAGACCTAACCAGGTTTCCCGGGACCTGTTGTACTGTGTGAACAATAATGTACCACCTAATAAAACTATATATATTTTCACAAAAGGAACACTTGTCCTTTTTTGCCAAATGAAAACCAAAATTAAATTCGTTTGTAAAAGAGTTATGAAAAATGTGAAGACTGATGATATGCTCAGTCTTGCCCCCTTCAGGCAATTTAAAAAAGTTTATTATTATACATATTTGTAATATTTCTGAATTCCGTTGGAGAGTATTTCTTATTGCTTTTATTTCTGCAGTAATGCGAAGGGACTGCGGGCAACTTTATAATCAATTTTACAATCGATGTTTTATTTTTATGTTCGTGCCGTCCTTTCGAATCAATTTTTGCTGCTCTTGTGTTTGTCGTGTGCCTTTTAGGGTATCAAAGTCATTTGGGAAATGCCCAGTGTTTTTAAGAGGAACTGTTAACAAATCTTTATCCATTGAATGTAATTTCATTGTAATGCCATGGCACACCGGTTGCGAAGCACTGCATTACCTGATTACATTAGCTCCATGTTGAAATAGTATTGGCTGTTGCGGCAAGTTATGAATTATATTGCGGTAAAGTGTTGAATTCGAAATATATAAAAAGAATATATTTGAAATGTCTGTTTGTTTTTTGTCAAATTAATTTATAATGAAAACAAGAAGGAAGTTCATCATTTTTGTAGTTCTCTTTGCAAATATATTATTTGCCTGTGGTCAAGGTAAGCGTTTTCCTCTTAGAGATTAATAAAACTGACCCTTTCTATTTTTACCGCAAAACGATTTTTTTGGGAACGCACTTCATCGATTTATTTCTAGGGTAGTGTGTCCTCTTAAATGTATTGTCGTCTAGGACGTCTAGGTGTTTAGGACATTGATTCTTAATGTCGGAGGCGACAATGTTTGAGAGCTCGGAGGGGACGGTGGTGACATAGAGAGTAAACGGGGCCGGCGAAGGGCTACAAGAGGATGGTGGATGACTGAAATGGGGGAGGGGGCAATATATATATACATTTTTAAAAAAAATTTCCTAGTGATTTCATATTAGTCATGCATCGCTACACGAATCACGCATAGGATGAACCGTACAATTATTTTATTGGTGTTATTTTTTCTTTCGGTGTTCATAAATAAAGTACTCGGGACCTGTTGTAAGACAGGGAATTCACGGACTGTGCTACAAGCAGTGATTGCATAGCAACTTGCAGTTCTCATAGAAAAAAACCCACAAAACAAAACGGCAGTGTGCGTTTTTCGAATATCGACTGCTTGTAGCAGTTTGTAGATATGTTCCCAGACTAAGGTGGACAAAATATGCCCGGCATTCTTTTTAAAACTGCGGAGAACAGAGGTGCCGAAAATATCGTTTCGAGGTACGGAGTCGACCGCGGTAATTAATTTGATTATTATCTCGTAGTGCCAGCGCATATATTTAGATTTAACCGCATCGAAGAAAGTGTAATCTCTCCTAGCAAGAAAATTATAGTTGAAAAGTGGGCTGTGAGCCAAATAAATTAGGGAACCACTGGTTTTTAACATAGTTGCCCACAAAACTGCATTACCGAGAATCTCCCTGCAAGGCGGACGGAAACCGGAATTTGCTTAAAACTGTTCGGAAAGAAAGGGCTGATACTTTGTCTCTTAATTTCTTCCCAGTCCCCAAACAAAAACCAATGAATGCGAAGTTATGCTTCGGGTTATGCTTTACGAGAATCAGGTAACAATAAAAAAAAGTTTTCTCTGAAATGTTTTTTGGAGCAGGCAGTAAATGTTTTCTGACGATTTGCTGTAATCTAAACAGGTTTCCGAGTAGTCAAACGTCAAAATTATGCTTTTCTGGGAACCTGATCTGATGATAAATGTCTTCTTAAATAGTAATGTATCGCCGGAAACCTGAAAATTCTCGTTTGCGATAACGCGAATTTTTACACGAAATTCGTCATTTTACGCGAATAAATCGATTTCGCGCGATATTCTGGTGTTTTAAAATAAGAAAGTAATTATATTTTACGTTCTAAATACTTGTTTGTCTATGGTTTTGACAAGATTCGATAGCCACACAATGGATCGCAACTAACTTTACGTCGAAAACGCCGCGTACTGTCATTATTTTAACATTTTTTTAAATAACAAAAAATATGTTAATAACACCATTTCTGTTGCAAAGTACAACAAAGCAAACATAATACCGTTTAACCCAAAAATTATCGCCAATTTCTTGGGTTTCTTTGTATCGTTTGTCAGCAATATGTATGAGGCATGCAATATCTTATATTATTATAAAAATCAATGTAAGTTTGTTTGTCCTCGATGTTCTCTAAAATCACTGGACCGGTTTCGAAAATAGCACAGTTTGTTTTTATTAGTTCCGGGAAGGTTTAGAAATTAGTTTGAATGAAAACCAATGTGTAAAACTGTTGCTATAACCTTTTAAAATTAGTATGAAAAACATTGAACCGCCATGTTTTATTTAAGTTAGCCCATATATATAACACTCTGGTTAGCCACAGATTGCATATTCAAAAGAAGAACTTTATGATTTAGATATATTTTGAAAAAATAAACGTTTGGAATGAAATAAAATATTCAAATGAGTGTTTCTTTATTTGGAGATAGTACTTTCGCTGTCGAATCAATTATGGCACCCTAATAACAAATGAAAAATCCCGAGCAAGGCTGGGTACACATCAGCTAGTACACAATATATATATATATATATATATATATATTATTGTATGGTAGCATTAGCTGTATTTTTGAAAATATAATTATTTTAAATGCAGTAGCTGAGTTTTGTAGGCAATCCGTTGTTACGGAAAATGGTTTCCACCGCTGGGTACAACGGAAATATGGAACTTGAAGGGTTGGACACCAGCTATGAACTAGTACTGGGCGTTGACGATAATTCCATCCAACGCCAAAGCCGTTATCGTTGATGATTTTCAACTGTTGAAAATAAACGTTATAAATAACGCCGACGTTGACGAGACGATGATGATTATTCCTAGCGATTTAGCTACTGCCCGAATACCCGTTTTCCGTAGGACTGTTTGTATTTTGAGTCTACTATTGCTCCGTACTCGGGGAAGCCTCATTCTTTACCTATTTTATTAATATATGTATAGATATAGTGCATACACATATTATTATTATCATAAAGCATTCAAATTGTATGAAAAGCAGGTCCAAGTATTTCGCGCATCTGATTTTTTTCAACGTTATACGTAAGAATATGGTGAATTGAAAAATAAACAAAATAATGCGTGTTTACGAAAAACACCAACTGCCGCACTTTTCCAGCCTTAAGACTGCACCTGCGGTCGGATATGATCTGTCATATCTGTATGAAAGGAGGTCGCTACAATACCACATTGTTCAATGAAGTTTTTTTTTTTAAATTATGAAAATATATTTCATGTTCCTTCCACCATTTCAGGCGACAACTTTTTCTATCGAGAAGATCCATTTCAAGATACTTTTTGGAATTTACTGGTTGGATCATTCAATGGCTTAATCTTCTCCACTACTGAGTTTATTGCATTCCAAAATGACAGCGGTTCATCCGAAGATTCGATTTGATTTTCCGAAATGTCGGAATTCCAGTCAGATTGGAAATAATTCCACAAATCACTTCAATAATTCTTCGCCATAATATTATGCACTTAGGAAGTCACTTCATTCAATTAATTATTTCCAGTTCAAACACAATAACCGTTTAATACTTTATAGTAAGTATAATAATGACTTATTATTTTTTACTTTGAATCTAATTTCACAAATTTATTTATTAACAAGTCAATCTTCACTAAAACTGAAAACAAGTAGTAAAAACTGTTTTCTATGTATTATTATTTTATAATACGTTACAAATAAGTCTAGACGTCGAATTATATGCGCTAATAATATTTTAAATCAGTAAAATAAAATACTAATTTACGTAGGTATTATATAATATTTTTCGAAATAATATTGTCTACTAAAAAAATATACTCCATTCTATTGATATTAACTATTAAAAGTCATAACGCACTATAAATTATTAATAAATTCCAATCCAACCTCAATTATTTGCAAAATCGGTGTTTACAATTCTGATATAAAGTAAAACTATCAAAACAAGTCTAATATACGCGCGACAAGCCAGTACAATCAAACTAAACGATCGATACGACACTAAACAGCAAAAAGGAACAAATAATGATCCCAATCGTATCAGGGAATCCCATGTAACGGGGAATATCCCGCATACACATAATAATAATAATCCTGTAACATCGTTGAAATGTTTGTCGCTAATAGTGTTAAAAAGAGGTACCCAGCTGACTGCGTTGAAAAATATTCGCAAGTTGAAATTATATTCCAACAGGCGTTATAAATATTAGGATTGATAAATATTAGTTTTGATAAATACTGCTAAATGATATTTTTTTGTTTCCCAACGATAGACTTCCTTGACGCTTGGCGCTACGTATCGGCCGTTTGGAATACGGAAATCCAAAACAAACGTCTAGTAAGGAAGGTACATAACCAAAAGATCATTCCAAATATCCCATAACATTGCTCACGACGTGTAAAGTGTTAACCCTTTTTTTGGCGATAATACTGATATAACGGGTGCATGCATAGCAGGTTGACTCGTTGACTGCGTTGAAAAATATTAGTATTGATAAATATTAGTTTTGATAAATATTAGTTTTGATAAATACTGCTAAATGCTATTTTTTTGCTTCCCAATGATAGACTTCTTTGAAGCTTGGCGCTACGTATCGGCCGTTTGGAATACGGAAATCCAAAACAAACGTCTAGTAGGAAGGTCATAAAAAGACCATTCCAAATATCAAATAATATCGTTCACGAAGTGTAAATTGTTAACCCTTTTTTTGGCGATAATACTGATATAACAATAGGTACCTGGCCAGCTGACAGCCAGCCCGTTGACTCCATTGGGAAATATTTACAATTCGATATTATATTCAATTTATTAACTGTTAATGCTATATTTTTTCAATAGCGTTATGTGTTGACGGCATTTAGCTATTATTTCCAACGGCTAGTTATAATTTGATACAGTATTACTATGAACACTCGTTGCCCTACGCCTACAGGGCACTTACCCTTAATATCGACTCGATGTGAAAAATATTACCGCTTTAAAAGTTCATGTGGATCAGCAAACGCCGATTCAGAATATACAGGTTTTATTATATTTACGTACGTCGAATTTATAAATCGTTATTTAAAAGTGATCATCTCATAAAAACACCCTATCAAGTTGGTACCATCGCATTCGGAACATCTGACGGCACGGGTCTCAGCGGGGCGTATTCTGGTTTTGGATTTGTATGGAAATTTTTATTTGTCGATTTTGTTTTATATTTTACATACGTATTTTTTTAGTTTGCTAAAATTTTTACTTGATTTGGGTGACCTTAAGCTCTATAATTGCTGTTCAGTATAAAAAACTCTTATTAATGAAAGAAATACGAGTATTTATGGGTAAACCAATCGTCAATACGGATATTATGATAATATTAATGTTAAATACTACTTTTCTTTGAGTATATTATAATTAAAGTTTCTATAAAGATACATAGTTTTATTATTTATGTTTAGGTATGGTAACTAATAATAATAATAATATATTTTTATTGTAATTAAGTTTAACTGTAACTAAAATACATGTATAATATAGCCTTCATGGTCTAGGGGTAAGGCTCTCTTACCCCTAGACCATGACCTAATACCTACTCTTTTTATATCAGATTTATTTAATGGAACTTATATTTTTTTCAATATTAGTACCTAGGAATGTTTACCAAACAGGAAATATAATATGAAAATACTGTATTTTCCATACCTCGACGGCCTCCATGGTCGAGGGGTAAGACTCTCGACTACGAATCCGAAGGTCGCGGGTTCAAATCCCAGCGTGCGCAAGTAATTTTTATTTAATTAATTTGTGTTGTTTCACAATTAATTCATTTAAAAATAATATATAGTATATTTGCGCACGTTCCAGAGTGGAAGATACTCTCAGCATCGCCCTGGAGAAAGATCACCATTCAGAATTGAAACGTTGCTTGAAATGGCTTTTAGCCGTGTTTGGTGACCAGATCTGAATAGCCAGATATTCCCCACCTTGCTCTTCCCCTTCTCCTTCCCCTCCCCAATATCTTCAGCCTCACAACATTCCCCAATTGGGAATGCCATAGTCTCACTAGGTCCAGACGGTTGGGAGCAGTTGGGACTCTTGTGCGGTATTCATATAAAATATATAGTAAAGTAGATATATAAAAAATAAGGAAAATAGAAAATAATATACTAACAGTAGGTAATGTGTAAAGAAAAGAAATGTATAGTTATAAGTTGAAGCTTCACATAACCCGCCTCACTAGGCTAGCCTGTGTTGAGACAGTCATTTAGCATATATTTTGATAATTTTATAATACCTATGAATATACACTTATATTAAGATATGCTCCGTAAATGGCTAAATCAATAACTTCGAAATTTGGGTGAGTGCACCGGTAAATGTCCTATCATTACTTTTAATCAATTTTTTACGTTGTTTGAATTGTTTTTGTGAATCAGATTTTTTGATGTTAACTGGAAGAATGTTTAATATTCTTATCGTAAAGCATCTAAAATTCCGTTGCCCAAGAGTAGTATGAGTTACAGGAATTTGGAGTAAATCTTTGTTAATATTTCTAGTAATACGAATGTTTAGCCTTTTTTCATAGTATTTACGTTTGTCTGTAAAAAGATGAGCGAGGATTGTTTTGGCGTAAATCTGCCGAACGTCAAATACTCTCATTATATTAAAGATTAAGTTAGAGTCTGTAATTAGAGGTAGCTTTAGGATTATTTTTATAATTGTTTTCTGTGTCTTTATGATTGGGTCTAGCGCAGATGAAGTACCACCTCCCCATGCTACGATATCATACTCAATATGAATATAATATAAAATTATGTATGGTAAATCGTTTTATCATTTGACTTTTTAACCCCAAAACCGACCGGCAATGTAGTCTATAGATTTGGCGCGTTTTGGCAGGCTGTGAAAAATTTTAGTTTGAAAATTATTTTAACTTCGAAAACCAACTTTAGAAATAAATAAAATATTCAGGTATTTAAGATAGAACGTCAATATTGATTAAAAAATGGCCGAAGTTCCTTATTACTGAAAACGATGTACAAATGTGGCGTGATGAAATAAATATTCTTATTTTGTTATTTATTCGCACGGCAATGGGGTAAAATAATATAATATCAAAAGTTGTGGTATTGCTTTACTAACAATTGTGGAAAATTACAAAACCGTTTGTTGGGTCTTCACAAGTAGCTTTTTTTATTTAGTTCAATGTGATGTTCGTATGACCTATGAATTTTCTCCACAGATGACCTATACAAGAGCCTGGTATGCGCTGAAAAGGAAGATTGCATGAGCTGTATCTCTGCAGCTGATTTCTGCTACTGGTGCGATGACCACCCCTTCATTCAGTCCAATAGGCCCGCCTGCAACTCGGAAGACAGGTAAATACGTCATCACATTTTTACGCAAAGGCTTCTTATTTGAAAACCAGCGGTAGATTCTTAAGGCGATACAATGCGAAGTAATGCAAAATCATGTATTTTGTTTTGAAAATTTGATGGCCAAGAAATAACACAGATACGATCATAATTAAGTACTGCAAGTAGAACACACCCTGACCTTTGGTTTAACCGTACATTTTGTTATGAGGCTTTTTATAACCTTTGTTATTGTTCATTGTGATAAATTAGGATTTTTGGAAATGACCGAAAAACATTTTAACATTTATGACCGAGCTTTACAAAATAAAATAAAACAGTCATTTTGATGATTTTTATTTCTGTAAATCGAAACATTCGGCCGGTGTTCAACGATTTCAACCTTTTCGCCACCTGCATAAAATATAACACAATAATATGTACATTGGTTAAATGTATTCTAAAGTCGTGTCTCTTAAAAACAAAACATTTTGCGTAGACGACGAGATGAGTTCAAGAATAATCTTTTGAATGTACTACATATTTTTATAGATTGGAGTAAAATACCACTGTTTTGTTCATTGTTTGAATAAAAGAAAAATATGTAAATGGCAATTATTGTAAAATTAATAAAAAATATTTTGTGTAACCACTGTAATTATAGACAGTGAATGTGTTTATCACGATAATTAAATACGCATAAGCACGACTTTCTTAATACGCACAAATTAATGAAAAATACCTTTTATTAGTTTTAAGGAGTGGAGTGGAAAATTTGTTAATTCCAAATAATGATAATATTATTACGCAATACGATAAAAATGAGGTTTTTTAAGAGAAAAAAAGAGTTTCTTTTTAAAAAAAATTACGTAGGAACTTATCAAAATCAAATTATAAACATAATCTTTTTCTAACCGTCCTACGGTATGTTTTGCGAAATATTTTTAAATATTGAATATCATCAAAAAGTCCTTTGAACGTATTTCTTCAACATGCCAGAAAAAATTCCAAACAAAAAAATGAATACAGGGTGCAGCTTAAGTTTTTTTTTATAAACACTATCCTCCATATTTTTTAAAATGCGGATTAAAAAAGTTACGTAAAGTTTATTATCTAACTGATAGAATTTTGAGACTTTGATAAAAGTATGGAATATTATGTCTTTGTTTGTATAAACTTTTATGAGCTAATAATTTAACCAATGAATTTTACACTGATTGAACATGATTGATGTTTGTTTTACAGGAAAGTCCCCAGGCTGTAATTCCATACGTTATAACAGATTCCGCTAATGATAAATTTTTCGAAGTGTACAGACTGGAACAAAGAATTTTAATTTAAATAATCTGCTAACAATGGATCTTAGCCGTATACAAACCTTATTTATTTGTATATCCCACTTGAAAAAACAATCAATAATGATACCTAAATACACATATGCTTTCACAAGTTCAACATTTTCATATCTACACGATGCAGGAATGCCATCGTGTTAATAGAGGAATGTGAAGATTTTCTTTTAGGGATTAATATATTTTGTTTAATTGTTTGTATTTTAGTCTTCGGAGAGACAGATGTCCACCGAGTAGCATCGTGGGGGGAAATAAGACGTATGTATACTACAATGAAGATGCCCCCCTTATTGACATGAACTCCACACACGCAGCTAATCAAATGAAACCACAAAAAATCACCATGGGACTAAAAAAAGGTACATAGCGCTATGAAAGTTCATCACTTCATTAAATTGGAAACAATATATTTATTAAAGGTCAAATTAGACCATTTACGCACATCACATAGTAATTAAAATAATCATCAGTACACAAATCCATTATTAACAAATTAGAAGTGTGCAAAGGTGGCGCATTCTAGCAATCTAACAATCAAGACAAGAGTAGTGAAAATCCAATAAATTAAAGAGAAAGCGAGTGCAAATAGTGCAATTCATAGATAAACTCATACAACTTGGTGAAAATCTACCAAAGACAAAGCAAAGAGCGTGCAGATACGTACGTTCCAAGGTTCCTATATTACATGGATAAGAACCTTGGGTGCGTGCAAAACAAAACCAATGCAAAGATAAAGCACAGACAGAAACAATATGAACATGTAGTGCTGAACATTAAGGTTAAAAGGCATGGTTGGATAGGAATCTGGGGGGTCGATGTATCCAGGAGTGACGGACGTATTAATTTATCCCTCCCACTGCGGTGCAAGACAATGTGTCGAGAGAGTACGGCTGGAGAGTCAGGGAGTATCCCTCAATCGGCTTCTATCGATCCGGCTCACCACGCAGCTGGTGGACAGACGTATCCACCGTCATGACCTAGACAAACATCTCCGCGTGAACCCGGACACCCATGCTAAGTCACCAAACGTAGCGGACCACTTGAGGTGACCTATGGCAGTTATCCAATGCATGGTTCCCGGGGCGGCGGTTTCCATAACCGCCTCCCAAAGTACTTTGCTTTTGAACATAATATGCTTCAGTATATAGCTTTAATTTGAATCAAAGACACATAAAATAATCAACTACTTTACACTAATAATACGTGGGTAAAATTGTTAAAAACCGTGAAAATATTTTGATCGACTTCACCCCCGTGAGTCGGGTGATTTCGTTTCCATCGAGTTTAGTTTTTTTTTTGTAAAACATTTATGTTTGTAATTAATTTTAAAGGTATGTAAAGCCCAGCTGTGTTTTTTGTACACTATGGCATGATAGACTTTACCCCGTAAAATGCCGAAATTTTCATTATTTATCCTCTAAATTGAATATTGGCCTCGGTTTTTCACAAAACTGAATTCAAGATATTATTTATTAATTCGCTGATGTGTTATTACACATCAGCGAATAAATGAAGTATGTGGATAAATTCGTGCTTTTATTAAATTGACCCGCACACTAGTTTGTTTGCAGCAAAACTCAAAACATTTCATGTAAATTTTGTATTTTTTTCGGTGTCATGTAAGCGACCATCCCTTTTATTAATCACTCGTATTCTATTGAATATCTATCATTCTGTGTAGACTTCAATCGGTAATAAAATATAAATTAAAACTACACGAAATCCATGAAATTTACGACTCCACCCCACCCGATCGACTTCACTGGTATGGTAGAACATTTGATAGTTTTTTCGTGAAACCGTAGTATGAAATACGACAGGCTGCTTAGTGGTCCTCGCAGGTATATGAGAAGTTATCACCTAAAATTAATGGCCAAAGTAGATCCTCAGAAAGTCACGTATTTTCCACACGGAGAGCTCTATTGTTGATTTTCAAAGCAATCATTTTTCTAATTGGATTCTATTTGACAAAGATTTTCCTAATATTTAAAATATGGCAGTAATGAAAAATATGTATCTTCAAAAGGATGCATTAGTATAAAAGTTAACATATCCGAGATGGCAGTAATTCAAAGCAATTCATAATAATATGAGAAAAATAAATAAAAATGATTTTTATCAGTTTTAGTTTCAGTGCCGATAAATTGACGTTTATTTAAGTATAGTAAAACAGTCATGTAGTAATAAGTAAAGAACACGCTGTAGAAATGAGGTCCTCGAGTTCATGTTTGGTACAACCATGGATAACAGAAACAAGGGAGATAGGACATAAACCATTATTATTATTAGTCATAGGAGTATAATGTTATTAGTATGGTTTTTTTTGTATTTGTATTGCGGATTACAAATTTTTGGTTACGTTTATTTACAAAAACGCAACGACAAATTATTAAACATACTTTTCTCCACTTTAAAAATCATACTCGTATTTTAAATATTTTGTAAAACATACAATGGAACGGTCAGAAAAAAGTAATATTTCTGATTGGATTTTGATAAATGCTAAGCCTATGTAAATTTATAAAATATTTAATAAATATTTTTCTATTTAAAAACATTATGTTTATCGTATTGCGTAATAATACTATCATTGTTTTGAATTAATAAATAATAACTCTCCGACGTCCCTCTCCCCGTTAAGTTATCTTATAATACAAGGCAGTCGTCGGTTTTACTAATATCCTTAAGAATCTTTATGTCATCTGCAAATAATAATCCACCTTGATATAAGGATTGATTGATTCATACTTGATGAAAGGACTGCTTAGAGTTGTTTATAGCTTTAAAAAAATGTTTATAGGGGAAACTCATTCGGTGTCGTTTGAGTACCGACTATCTAAGAACTATCCACTGGACTTGTACTACCTGATGGACCTTACCTGGTCTATGGCTGACGACAAGGAAACTTTAGTAAAGCTGAAGAGCGATCTCCCGATTGCCCTGAAGGATCTTACTGACCGTTTCAGGTAGGCTGTACTTATTAATTTTTTATTTTTGTATTTATTAAGGATGCCTCTTTGCTTGTCCTCTTCAATTTAGTGATTATTGCTCGCAATTATTTATTCAGGGACAGGACAGGGTAACAGGACGTACCCAACGGTTCCTGAGATAATTTGGAGTGACAAATGCACATGTCATTTTGGTCTACGGTGTCTTTTTGTTAATCTTCATTTTTGTAAGCAAAGATTCGAACCTGAGGTAAATTGCAAAACCTGAGGTTATTTCAATAATTTTTAGTAATGGTATCATTTGGCTTATCTTGTCAGGGTTTCTAGCATAGAACAACTCGACGAACGTAAATATCTCTGATAGCGAGCTCAAAAAGCAACTGAAATATCTGGCCATTGCGTCAGGCAAAGCATCCCATTTTATTTATGTTAATATTATTAATATTGTTTAAATAATCAATAAATAATTATTTCTTCGTTTCAATTTAAATACCAACCCACCTAATTTTATTTGGAATTCATGATTCGTTTAGATTAGGATTCGGCAGTTTCGCAGACAAGCCTCTAATGCCGTACGCCAATATGGATAGGCCGCACTCCCAGAACCCCTGCTCCACCGAGTTCGGCATCTGTGGGCCAACTTACGCTTTCAGGCACAGGCTAAATCTAACCGATAAGGTAAATATTTGCATATATAAATAAGTTAGACATGATTAAAAACCAACCCTGAAAAATATTTCTTCAAACCAGTTCCAAAAGGAAGCGGTTTCTCTGAAAAATAACATTTTGCGATTCAGTGACCGCAAAGTCACGGGAACAATTTAATAGGGACAATAATACAGACCATCTCTAACTGCGCCATTTAAGACACAGAAACAAACGTGTGGCCTCCTGATTGGTTGTTGGCTGTGCATCCTGATATATAGGGCCTAAAACACACGTAAATGATTTTTAAAAAAACGGGCTCTACGCTCGACCAACTTAATAGTTTACGAATTCGTAAAAAAATTCCATGACAAAAAACTTTTTTCAAAGATTATAGATTTGCAAACTTACTGGTGCAGGTGTCAAAAAGTCAAGAACTTTTGCATTGATGGTATACAATAGTATAAGAAGCTTTTCTATCCTAATGTTGTATTTGTGAGGTTGCTTTTTGGATATTTTTGACACTGAAATCTAGTGTTTCTAATATGTGTGTATGTTGTTATATTTTTTATTGTAAACTATTATTGTTTTGGAATCTTATTGTTTTATTAACATGATGTTAAAATTGCTGAAAATTTCATCAGCGCTAGTTCTTACAGGGACTTTAAGTATAATTTTCATGGTGCCTTTTTGTGTTTGTGTGAATCAAGAATATTATCATTTGCACTTCCTCATCCGATAATACCATATTCTAATAATAATTGGCAGAGAGCCACATCAATCTTAATCAAATCTTTTGTACTGAGGATATTCCCGATTTAAAAAAAAAGTGAGTTTTTTAAATCTGAACACTTATATTCGATAGTTTTTTCCAAATGGTTGACAGTGTGATTATATTGTCCTATGAATCTGAATTGGACAAATAAGCCGATAGTACCTACCATTCTAACCTCTCATAAACGATGCATGTATCAGAAAGGGAAATAGCAATAGAGCCCTCAGTGGGCAATACCGTCAAATATATTTTACAAGACTGCGATTCATAAATCTAAAGGAATTTCTTCATATCACTGCACCAGAGATTAGTGACCTCGTAATAAGTTACAATTTGGCGATTCATTAAAGCGACTGTTTCTGATGTATATGTAGTAGGTTATAAAAAAGAATTGTTTTAAATACCAAAATCACAATTTACGCAAGAAATTTAACTTTTTTTTTTAATATAAAAAGGTAACATCTTCAGTAATTAACTTATTTTAATAACAATATTTTATTTTAAATGAAAAAAATCCATTGACTCATTTCTACACACTTCTACTTTTTGAAACTTAAGTGCCATTAGTATGAACTATTTCTTAGAACAGAAAGTCCCATAGACGCTGAATTAGAATTAAATACGCACGTATGGGATTCATTTCAGACTTGCTCTCGAGCAATATTTAGTATATTTTTTTTAACACGGAATATGAATAGCATACTGTTTCAAAGTGTTGAAAAATTATAACACAAGTTTGACTTACTTCATTTTCTTGTTTTTGGGAGTTCATTGTACAAATGCATTCCATAGAAAACCGCCACTGCTGGTATTAGAATGGTGGTCCGTCACAGGGAGTCGGGGGGGACCAACTCCACATTCCTTGAAAATATTTCATATTTTGTTGATTTTGTAAAATGTTGATTCCCATTGTGAGAAATTAAAATGTATTACATTATTATACCTGATGTAAATATTCATAGGTCGCTGACTTTGTGCACGTGGTGAACACAACAGGGGTGACCGGCAACCTGGACAACTTGGAGGCCACCGTGGAGGCGCTGATGCAGGTGGTTGTCTGTGGTGAGAAGCTGGGCTGGCACGAGGACTCTAGGAAGATAGTCATCCTAGCCACTGACGGAATGGTGCACTTTGCCGGGATGGGAAAACTCGGTGAGTTGGATGATTGATTAAAAAAAACTACCTTCGCTAAATATGCCTTCTATGTAATAAGTTTGTAGGAGGAACGGGTGTTTGGAGGCCTAATCTTAGGTGGCTGGACGGTGTGAAGTGTATAGAGACGAGCATCGCATCTTTCTAAGGTACCCGCAACGGTTTTAAACCCGCGGGGCTTAGGGATAAATCCCATTTAGCAGTAGCAACTCGAGCACTTCTTCGATGGTGGGGACTATAGAATAAAGAACTATACAAGAAATGTCAGTGGGCGTGTTTCATGATCCAAAAGTCTGGCCGATATGATCTTAAATTTCAAATACTTAGCCACCGACCGGTCGGTGGCTGAGTTCGCATCTCGTCTGGGTCCACCCAGGCAGCGTGAGTTCAATTCTTCGGCTCGCTAAGTCCTCCATCACGACACAAGCATCATCTTCCGCTTACAGTGATGGTAGTAGGAGATTTTCAAATATTGTCAGGTTATTCGTAACTTGGGAATGTTTGTCTTTCTTTTTAAATTAAAGTAAAGTAAAGTAAATACAGAACTGTGTTTCATCACATTTACGAAATTCAAATTGGATGGCGATATATGAAGTCAGGTAAGTAAGTGTAAGTAAGACAGAGGGCATGCTAAATGGGCTAGAACCAAAATCTACATAAAAGGCAATTCTAGTATGTATTATCTATTCTGTGGTGGGGACCGACATTGTTTATGTATATTTTAAGAAATCCCACTGCGCAGACACTAATTAAATTTTGTTTAATTTGAAATCATGCAAGAGAGAGTGATACAACCATGGAACAACCTGAATGTTCCTATTTTCTAAATATTCATTTATCTATCAATATTTTTCACAAACTTTTATAGCTGTCCTGACATTCGAAAGTAGCCAAAATTGGTGTCAAAGGGAAATTGCACAAACTTCTAAAAGCTTTGTAAATGACTTACGTTAACATTTAAAAAAAGTTAAAGGGAGGTTGCGCATCTCGTTCATTTTCATTAGTATCATATTGAGACATAACACAACAAATTCAAATATTCTGTATCTGTATTATCATTATTTTTAGGAGGTGTTGTCAAACCCAATGATGAAAAATGTCACGTAGATAATGACGGCAACTATACGGAATCTACCGCCATGGATTACCCTTCGTTAGCACAGATTAACAGGATACTGGATGAGTACAAGGCGAGGAAACCAATCTAATAGATTCGATATCATCAGAAAACAAGTTTAGAACTTGTTGAAAAAGTATGTAGATTAATGTCCTTTTTATTTCAGATCAATGTGATATTTGCTGTCACGGAAGAAGTGCAGAAGTATTACGAGCAAATCAACGAACTCCTACCCGACCACACCTACGTGGGGAGGTTGGCAAAGGACAGTTCCAACATCCTCAGCCTAGTCAAACAGGGGTATGAAGATTTCGTGAGCGTCATCAACTTTGATGATGACTCAGAACCACCGTTTAGATTGAAGTATTTTGCTGACTGTGGAAACAATGGCACCATTGTGGAAACGTCTAAATGCGAAGGGGTAAAGATTGGGGAGACTTACAAGTTCACTGTCAACATCACAATGGACGAGTGCCCTAAAGATGGCCATGGGAAAGTAAGAAAATAATATAATTTACAATTTATTTGAATTATTTTACATTTAAATATTTATTTATTTTTATTTCAGGCCCTTACCGCGACACTTTAGGGAAGTTACTGTTTGATTTTGATATACTTTTCGGTGCACACAATCATCTTATAGTCAATTACTTCTGTTTGGTTATACATAGGTCAGGACGATTCACATATTTGACGTTCAAATAGGAAGGAAGGAAATGACGATCGACATAGATCCGCACTGCAAGTGCGAATGCAAGACGCCTGACCTGGAGTTCGCCTCCAGTCTATGCCCTGAAAATTCGGAACTGGTTTGCGGGAAATGCTCGTGTCTTAGTGGATGGTAGGTCAATAGTTTTCGATTCCTTATTCTAAAAATGAAGAAGGAGGGACGATACTCTCAAAGTAGTTAAATTACTTGATGTGTGAAAGAGAGAGGGGTGACACAAATACAATGTGTTTCCAGGTCGGGTGAGAACTGCAACTGCAACCTACTCGAGACCGGGCACAACGAGAAGCAGCTAGCCGAGAAGTGCACGGACCCTGAGGGTACGGCTGGTCAGGCTTGTTCGCTGAGCGGTGACTGCCTGTGTGGCGAGTGCCAGTGTGACACCGGTTTTACGGGGGTATACTGCCAATATAGGACCTGCGACATAAACCTGTATGTACACTTTAAACTTTTTTTACAAGGTGGGCTGCTGGGAGGAATAAAATGTCTAAAGAGAAACAGTTTGCGAATTTTCCATAAAATAGGTGTGTCCGAGGCGTGGTCAAGAGACTAGAGACACACCATTTGACCTGGAAGCCTGGATTTCCACAAATCGATTAAATTATCTTAGACCGTTGAATTTTTTATACTAATATTAGAATATTTTGTAACATGAATTATTCATGTATTTAAAAAAAAGTATGTATGGAATGAGAAGGTTAAGATATCTTGCTACTTCATGGGCGGCTGCCTCTGTTTTATCGTCGCCATTGGTACGGAGAACCAGCCACGGACATCCAAGATGGCCGCTGAAATGTAATTTCTTATAGCTCACTTTTTATTGTTTTTCTGTTCAGGGATTCCTCCATATCTAATTTTTGTAATTGCAGAGTAAACGGTCTGGAGTGCGGTGGCCCTGAGCAGGGCACGTGCTCGCGTGGGGAGTGCAGGTGCCAGGCGGACTGGTCGGGCCCCACATGTTCGTGCTCCACGCGCACGGAGATGTGCAGGCTGCCCGGCGACAGCTATCTCTGCTCCGACAGGGGCGAGTGCCTTTGTGGTAATATATAGAGTTTTCCATGATGTTTTAAGCGAAGCCATAAGGATAAATAAAAACTGTGTATAAATAGAGAACATCGACACTCATTAGATACAAGAGAAGTGAAACAAATTAGATGTCACTACATTCAATTATCGATATCTTGGAGGTTTTGCTACATACTCTGAACAATGTGGCATATCAGTAATCGGCCAGATACCATTCCTCATAGGAACCACCCCAACGCGGATGCTTTTTTATGTGAATACTGCACAAGAAACCACCAAGACTATGACATCCACAATTGGGGTATGTCGTAAGGTTGATGGAAGTGGGTGGGGGGGGGGGGGGATAAAGGGACAGGGAAGGGGAAGGTGGGGAAACTTGTATACATAATGGTTTAATGAGAGGAAAAAATCTATTATATCTTCATTAATAAAATCTGTACGTTTTTATTAGATTTGCAAATGCAAACACCAAATCAGTGCAAACTATGGGAAACAGAAAAAGAATATACATTAAAAAAATGTACTTATAAATGGTTTGGGGTAGAGTTTTGAGGTTATGATGTGTTACTCCTACCCCTACTCGTACTTAGTAATTTTCGTTTTATTTTGAATGTTTGGTGTGCAAAATTTCATCAAGAAGTACCAAAATGTTGCTTTAACGGGTGGGAAACGGGAGATGGGGTGGTTTTTCTAAATCTCCTATACACAGTAACCTTGCTCTTGTTTTAAAGGTCAAGTGTGCAAAATTTCATCAAGCTCGTGATAAAATTGTAAATTTGTATAAATCAAACCCACCCACAGACAGTCTATTTTATATAGATTTTGTATCACTTCATTCCGAAACCCACCCAAATATTTAGAGCATTTTACAAATATAAGAATTTTTAGTAGTGGGCTGTTTCAAGTACAGCAGGTAACTTTTTTTGTCTTGGTTACTTTAATTATGATGGTTATTTCAACAGGACTCACTGGAAGGACTTCCCGTATAGTTATTATATTCTATGAGCAGCCCACGCTTGTATTGTTTGAGAGCTTACTGCACATGCGCTCCTTGGAGAAAACCTCCACTGGTATTAACGCAATTATATCAAGGCCAATTAATTAGGTGACATCTGTGAAAAACTAGGTTTACTCAAATTCCAGGTGAATGCCGCTGTTCCCGTCTCGAGAATATGTACTCGGGCGCCTTCTGTGAGACTTGCACCAACTGCGACAACCCTATGTGCCAGATGTACGAGGAGTGCGCAGTGGCCACCGTCAGGGGCAGCAGCAACGCCTCTTCCATATGCAGCGCTGCCTCCAACGCAACCGTCATCCCCAGCCTGATCCGGAAGGACGCTGGTGAGTTAACTAAATGTATTATTTTACCCTCCGAGGGCTTCTCTGATCTACTTCATTTGAACAAAACGCGACCATGTGCTTATTAAATTCAACTATTGGATGATGGTGGGCGAAAAAGTATTTGTACTCGAATTTACGAATATACATTGATCGCACACTGTTGTGTACTATGCGCGTTGATAATTGAAACTCTGTTTTATAATATTCGTTTATTGTAATGGACCAAATTCTTCGAATTATTATCGGATTTTTTTAATTTACATTTTACAAAAGAAAAAAATACAATGCAAAAAGTCCCGTTCAAACTCAAAATTTACAGATAAGGTTACGAAATATATATATATGTCGATATAAAATTAAAATAAAAACATGAAAAAAACATATGTTACAAACTTAAAAAAATAAATATTTCTCAAGGAAATATTTCCACAAAAATATATGTAAAAAAATTAAATAAAATAAAAACATAACAATAAATCATACATAAAATAATATTTCCTTATTATCTAATACAAATAGCTTCTTTCAGCTAGCCGAGTTTTCAATATATTTATCAATTGTTTTGTTTTAAAACAGTTTTTATTTTTTTTATTTCAGCGGGTAATATATTTATACAGCTAGGAATCGTGTGACCTAAAGTTCTTTGTCCATATTTGTTCGTATGCTCAGGAACCATTAATCCTTCATTAAAATTGAGAGGAGTATTGTAAGGGTGCTCTAGTCTATTTGTATTGTACATGGGTTATTAATGTGCTCCATACAACAAAACATGGTATCATCTTATTAAACGAAGAAGCTCGGAATATATCTGACGGTCTCCATGGTTGAGTGGTTATGATTCTTGGCTACAAATCCGGAGGTTGTGGGTTCAAATCCCAGTGTGCGCAAGTAAATTTTAATTGATTAAATTGTTTTATTAATTAAAAATAATATATATTTTTATTTGCGACATGTTCTAGTTTTGCAGACCTGGTGAAAGACCACCATTCAGAATCGAAACGTTGCTTGAAATGGCTTTAGCCGTGTTTGGTGATCAGATCTCTCCCTCCTCCACCCTCCTTAATAGCTTCAGCCTCACAACATACCCCAAATTGGGATGCCATAGTGTAACTGGCTCCAGACGGTTGTTGGGAGCAGTTGGGATTCTTGTGTGGCATCATATAAAAAAACCTAGAATTGGACAGCCAGGAAGCTAATGTCCTTAGTATTTTCTCTGAGTACATTGAGAGGTCCGCAATAATTAACTATCTATCTGCCTTATCAATATTGCGGTCATTAGAGCCATCTGTGCCTAGTGCTCATAACTAAAATATCAGACAAATATTACAAATTTCTTTACTAGTACCCCATGAAGCTTAGAATAAATCTGATCAATTTTTCAGACGCTCCACCCAAAGCTATTTTCTGCATCTCCCGAAAGGAGGAAGGAAACGGCACCACCTGCCAGTACAGATTCAACTATGAGATCCAACAAAATTGGAATGTCCTGCTAAGGGCCTACCCCAAGGCCTGCGACTCCTTAATGCAAAAGGCCATGTTTAGCCTATTCGTCCCCGCCGTGATCGTTCTGATAGTGGGAATCTTTACTATATGTATCTGGAAGATCAACGAGCTGAGGAAGGAGAGGATGACCTTCAAGAAATTTGAAGAAAATGCAGCCGAGCAGATGTTAGCTATGGGAGACCAGCAAGAAAATCCACTGTACAGGTCACCGATCTCAAAGTTCGAAATGCCAGCGGACTTTAATAGGAAAAGGAGGGAGTAGGGTAGGTACTGAGTATCCCCGAAGGAAATTACAGCATTTATATACCGATGGCACGAGTTGAAGTTGCCAAAAATGAAAAGAAAATCCTTAATTATCATCAGCATTGTTATGACATCTGGAATTGAATACATTCATAACCAGGGGCCTGGTTCCGGTTATTTTTAAAGATAAGACATTGTCCTTATCCTTAGGCTAAAATATGTTTTGCTTAACTGCTAAATGAGGTTGGCACACTAAGTTACCATAAAATACTATATAATATAGACTTGACAAAGCTTGGTTACAAACAGTGGCGTGAAGGCTTGAAAACTCTGCCTACCCTAAGAAAGATGAACTGTAAGAAGATACGAGTATAATAAAGACATTTAAAATGGCGACAAATTTCTGATCAAAATGTTTTTCTTTCATGAATTTGGCCATACCAATCAGCGAAAGATAATAATAAAATGCCATTTTTCAAATATTAAATGCACAATTATTCATACTTCATACCCGAACTTGAAAAACTACACAGGTACAGCCTACCTTTGGTCATAGAGCAATGCACGCCACTGGGTACAAGTGATGAGGTCGGCTTCCAAAATGTGACAAATTTATGGTGTTAAAATAGGATGTTCTTATCTCACTGGTCAAACCGGAAAGTTTTTTTACTTTCTGTGGTACCTATAATATAACGATAGTTATAAAATTATTTTTCAAAGCAACTAATATCTCTGGCCAATATGGCAACCATATAATATAATTCTTATCTTAAATTGAATATTGCCCATATTAAATTTTAGAAAAGAAATTAAATTAAATTGTTGAGATTTGACAATAATAATTATATTTTTATATGTGTTCTTACAATGTTTTATGTTTTCTATTTTTTGGAAGTTGATTAAGGCATTGTTTGTTTTTTTTTTAAAATAAATAAGTAATACCTACTCTTTTTATATCAGATTTATTTAATGGAACTTACATTTTTTTCAATATTAGTACCTAGGAATGTTTACCAAACAGGAAATATAATATGAAAATACTGTATTTTCCATACCTCGACGGCCTCCATGGTCGAGGGGTAAGACTCTCGACTACGAATCCGAAGGTCGCGGGTTCAAATCCCAGCGTGCGCAAGTAATTTTATTTAATTAATTTGTGTTGTTTCACAATTAATTCATTTAAAAATAATATATAGTATATTTGCGCACGTTCCAGAGTGAAAGATACTCTCAGTATCGCCCTGGTGAAAGACCACCATTCAGAAATGAAACGTTGCTTGAAATGGCTTTTAGCCATGTTTGGTGACCAGATCTGAATAGCCAGGTATTTCCCCTTTTCCCCACCTTCCTCTCCTCCTTCTCATTCCCCTCCCAATACCTTCAGCCTCACAACATTCCCCAATTGGGAATGCCATAGTCTCACTGGCTCCAGATTGGTTGGGAGCAGTTTGGGACTATTGTGTGGTATTCATATAAAAAAAAAAACCTTCAAATTTTCTTTTAGGCAGTATATTTCGTCATATGTGATTAATATTTTTGAATTAATTTGATGGTTTTTTCCAAATTAAGAGAAAAACGGGTAACGTTATTTCCTGAGGAATCTCAATTAGAATAATAAAATTCAGATTAAGCATGTACACAATAATCACAAATACATAATCACATTTTGTTATCTAATATACTTGTACATGTATTTACTACATTTCTCACCGCCAGGGTATCGATTATCTCTTGACTATATGTTTTGGAATATTTAAAATATATTATATGAAACTACTTTTTAAATTAACATTTTTACATTTTACATTTTAAGCTTACTCGAACCTTTAAAATAGGGTTTGCGTATTTGATGTTTATGGATAGTTTAAAAAAGGATTAATTTTGATATAATTTAGTTTGCGATACAAGGAAAACGCAATACGTGCAAATAATTTGAAAACTTTTTTAAGATGGCATTCAAATTATGAGAAGCTAAAACGATTTATTTTGCGTAAAAAAACGTCTTTGAGCGTGCGGAACAAATTTTGAATGCTTCTAAAATGATTGAAAAGAGGCGAATCTTCAACCATTCCCACTACCTTTGGTAGACAGACGGCTTCTGGGCGGTAATGGAAGTATCCCCATACCTTGAAAACCTGGTCAAACCGCCTTACCAGGAACTCAGCAATGGTCAGAGTAAATACAAACGTGGATTGGCGTGGGTGTATAGTGCAATGATTATGTTATGTTTCCCTGTCAATAAGGGTACTTTTTAAATTCCTCTTGGAAGGATGGGAAGGCGTTTTCTCTGTTGATAAAAGGTCTCGAAACTCGGTATGGCAAATCTCGTTGAGGTTAAACAAAAGGTAATACGTGCTCACATATGGCGCTATTTGTAATAATTTAGAAAAAAACACTTTTAGAATTTAACTATTTTAAATATTGAGACGAATTGTTTGTTTGCGGGTGTACATACGGAATATGAAATGGATTAAATTGTTATTGTAAGTTGTAGACTTGAGCTTTAAATCTAAAGAAATAATTTATTCAATTTCTTATTCCGTATGTACAAACAATTCATCTCAATATTTAAAAGAGTTAAATCCTAAAAGTCATTTTTTTTAAATATTTTCATAAGCCCCATCTGTGAGCGCGTATCACGTTTCGTTTAACCTTAACAACATATGAGTTTGACATGAAAATACGCAACGATCGCAATTAAAAAGAAAACCAAACTTTGCATAAACGCGGCTAAGGCTGTATCAATAGACGCCATAATTACATGCTTTCCAACGATTTGAGCGACCTCGAAACGGTGCACCAGTTTGTCCACCTGGGCTCCAATCTGAGAGACGAAAGAGGCTGCGAGATCGAGACAAGTAGGAGGATTTGTGCGACATCTAAAGGCACGACTTTCCAGATCAAATTTGGAATAAATCGATCGATAGTAAAAAAATACAAGTAAGTACCAGATTCGTAAATTTCTTATTTATTCGTGTATGGTGTCGGGCTTGCATCACAAGAGGAGCAGAATAAAAAAAAAATCAAATATACATAACACCAAACTGCAGCCCATACGAGCCATCCCCAATTATGAATATGAGAAACAAGAACAAGAAGAAGTGGTTTATTTATTAATTCGAAATAATGATAATTTTATTACGCAATACGATAAACAGAATGTTTTTAAACGTAAGAGTATTAATTATGTATTTTAAAAATTCAAATAGGCTAGATTTATCAAAATCAAATCAGAAATATGCCCCTTTCTGATCGTCCTACGCATATTTTGCAAAATAGTAAAATTTAAAAAATATTTTTTGAATAATGAAAAAGAATTATTACTAACAATAAAAAAAAACCTATCTTACAGCCCCATTTCAAATACGTTTCCTTTCATCCCTCCCTCATTCTCTATCTCTTCCCCCACTCTTTACTAATCACCAGTCACGCCCCCACCCCCACTGTGACACCTAATATGAATGTTCTGCCATAAATTTGTAAAAATGTTTAGTATGTACTTTGACCTCATGATGGAACGGTTGTTCCGAAACCGGTCGGCGATAAAAATAAAACATAGTTAAACAAAGTTTAATTCTTTCATTCAATTATAATGGATAACCACAAAGTGATGAGTATTAAAGTTAGTGTTTATGAAAAAATGAAACTACACTCTATTGTTTTTTTTTAATTTCTTTTCGGTATTTTAAAGAAAAACTTTCAAAGTATTTTTGGAAGATATTAAAAAAAAACATTTTTTTTGTGTAAAATACGTAGGACGGTCAGAAATAGGTAAAGCTTCGGATTTCATTTTGACGAATGCTCAGCCAATGGAAATTTAACAAAAAAAGAAAAAAACGAATTTCTCTTTAAAAACATTACGTTTATCGTATTGCATAATAATATTATCATTATTTCAAAATAATAAATAGTTCCTCTCCCCATTAAAAAAGTAATATACATCCTTATAACAATGGGAATCTAACAATATTCTAAAAGTGATGATATTGGGTAGGTATTTCAAAATATTTTACAAAATCATTTCCACGTAATTTGTCGTCAAAGGGGATTTCATCGATTATTTTAATTCCAAAATCAATACAATATAAAGTTAATCCGATAATAACTATTTCAAATAACGGTAAGCATTGAAGTTAAGTAACTCTCACCCACGTGTTGTGTATGTTACAATAAACAAACATCCACCTTAAATGAATTGAGCAAAGATTAATCCTAATCGTTGTTGACCTACACTTTATTACAGGATAATATATAACACATTATAACAACAACTGTCTAGTGATTATTTATACAATGAACAAAATTATAACGTACTTAAACAACATACAATATCTATCCACAAAGTGTTAAATGCAAACAACTTGTGGGTCCTTTCCAAAATTTGAATCGATGAATGTCTTATGATGATATTTTCGTATGTGTATACGTCGACAACTCCTACGTAGAGTATCGTAACTTTAAAATCGGAAGTTTACAGGAGAGTGGTTTAAAGGGATAGAAGTTCGGTGCAAGTCGAGTTTTTGATTGTTTTGCACCAAATTTGGCGCAAAACAATCAAAAGTTCAACTTCTGTCCAAGCTTGTCTCTTTAAACCGCTCTCCTGTAAAGTTCCGACTTTGAAGTTACGATACTTTATATACTTAGAGATTACTCTAAGTTTATATAGGAGGGTCGATATGTTTATACGGGGTGTATCAGGACGTACCCGATGAACGTTAACCACCGATTCTCGAGCTTATTTGGAGTAAAAGATGTGGATGATACATATTTTATACATATTTTTCTACCACGTCGCCGGACAGCAAAATGACATTTATTTTTTTGAATCCAACTAAGTTTAGGAATCGCTGGTTAAAGTCTGTCGGGTACGACCTGATACATGCTGTATAATGTATTTTATATGGCTTACTTTTTCAGGTCTTTTTTAAAAGTGGAAGTAATTCCATGCGTAAGTAATTAATGCTTAAGCAAATCATAGTAATATTATTAAAAAAAATGTTAATGCAGGTAGAAAATTCATCAAACGCAGTGACGAAGTTCATGTGATGACAGTTGTAGGTTAAGATTGTATCGAATTATGCTATTGTGAGGCTTACTATGAAATTTAAATAAAAAACTTATTAAAGATATTTTGATAAATAAATTTACAGTAAAAAGCTACTTTAAAAATCACATCGAAAAGTTTGATAATAAATTACGATATTGAGGATGGTGTATGAACAGACATTGACCTCAGTATATAAATTACGTTTTTTGCGATTCTTCGAGGCATTGTTGAAGGTTAAACGTGTTTTTTTTTACTGCTTGTCACACTGATTGACGCGCATCTCAAAAAATTTGACCTGTAAATTATTACCAATTTATTCAAAGCAGACTCTCAAATTTTTTCCGATTAAATTTAACCGAATACATTTATTATAATGCGATATATGATTTATTATAAATTCAAAATTTCTGAGTCGTATTAATTGTTGTTTTTTTTTAATTGAATGGCTCAGTTTTTATACTTCTTCGGCAAGTTTTCCGGCAATATGGGTAGATACTTATAACATAAAAAAAGCATTACAATCAACTAACTTACTTGTAATTTCACGTTGAATCGGTTTTACGCCATGGAAGTGAAATAAAATTCATTTGCAGTTTGCATTATTTTCAGGGGAAAAGTGTTGTAACTTAGGGAGGTAATTCTTTCATATAAAAATAACTTTGTTCGAAATTCAAACGTTTGCTACATATCGGGTAAACGTCAAAGCTTTCGTTCTTTGTTATTGATTGAGTGCGGTTTCCATGTATACAGATCAGATGTGCTGCGTTGCCACTCTTCATTCCTGGGTCTCCTCACCCAGGCGTCGTGAGTTCAATTCCTCAACCGGTCAGTGGCTGGGTTTGTATCGCTTCCGGGTCCCACCCAGGCGTCCCGAGTTCGATTCCTCGGCTGACCAAGTCCTGTGATGGCAGTAGGAGATATTCAAATCGACCCCTCCTACGTAAAATATCATAAATTCAAAATCGGAAAAGTGCAAGTCGAGTTTTTTTATTGTTTTGCACCAAATTTGAGACCTTAATTTGTCATTTAGGTCCCAAATTTGGTGCAAAACGACCAAAAGCTCAACTTACACCAAGCGTCTCTTTAAAGCACTCTCCTGTAATGTTCCTATTTTGAAGTTGCGATACTTTAAGTAGGAGGGGTTGAAAAATTGTCAGGTTATTCGTAACCCGGGAATGTTTGTCTTTCTTAAAAAGAAAAATTAAAAAAGAAATTCGACCTTACACTACAGATTTTAGAAGGTATAACTTTTTGTATTAAAAAAAAACAGTAGAAAATATAAAACAAATCTTCATAGTTTTTAATTGTATTTTCATGTACACCTCCAATCACCTCCCAAAGCTACTGTACTTTACCCCCGGACACCTTGTGTGCTTACATTATTATAATATTTAAATTGAATCACAAATTTGCCGGAATATTAAAGTAGTTATCTCTACACTTTCACTGCACTATAAATATATAAAATTATTAATTATTTATTATCAATTGTCTTTTCTTAAATACCTATCTATACATATAAACAATAAACTCATCTCACAAGACCAGGTCAAAAAACATTCCAAATAAACGGAATAGTCGACAATGAGCGACTTGGCCCAAGTTTTCTTCTTCTTGTCTGATGTGAAAGGCCAGGGGTGGGCAAGAGTTAGGGCTGTCTCTCGGTAGTGATGGTCCTCCTGACCGGCATCTCGCTGCTGGAGATCTCCTTCTTCCCCTGTGGTGTTTGGGAGGCTGCGGAGGCAGGGGGGGAGAGGGCGGAAGTATCGTCGGGAACTGCGTCCGGAACCAGGCGAGACAGAAAGCCGGATACGCAGCCCCATGGGAACATCCTGAAATTAAGAAAAAACGATAAAGTAAGTATGTATGTGAAGATTCCGTAACAAAACAGAACAACGACAAAAATGAACAAACCTAACTTAAGCCAATCGAAACTCACCTAACCTAACCTATTATGCTCTGATTTGTCACTGTTTTATTTTATCCGGTTACCGTATGTGAAAAATGATGTTCTGATTTGTCACTGTTTTATTTTATCCGGTTACCGTATGTGAAATATGATGTTCCGATTTGTCACTGTTTTATTTTATCCGGTTACCGTATGTGAAAAATGATGTTCTGATTTGTCACTGTTTTATTTTATCTGGTTACCGTATGTGAAATATGATGGATCTTCATAGGTTTTGAAGAGAGCGGGAGAGTACCGTGTAATCAGAGCTCATGGGACAGAGAAATGTCACTAGCTGTCCGCTCGCGGCCGTGAGGCTAGTCGCGAGTGTTGCCAGCGTTGATAGAATATTGTGGCTAGTGAAATAAATAATTATTTATTCATTTACAAAATTCACAAAATAATGTTTAACAATACCTTCGTAGCCAGTAAGTTGAGATAAAACAGTAATTTTATAATAATAAATTAAACAGTTCCAAGCAGACCTAGGTAATTTATTCAATTAGACTGGTTCTGTTGTTCTACTTGCCGAAGTAAATTTAAATAAGGTATGTTTATATTTTGTTATTGACGTGTTAAATATGTCGACAATATATTCATAATTATGTACGAGTATTACCTAAATTCTGTATACGGCGAACGGAAGTATACGATAAGAAACTCCGGTCCAATTAAAAAAAAAACATATATCATTAATGGCGTTCAAACATAAATACCAGTAAATATAGTTTATTTTCTAAAATTAGTTTTCATGGTTAAAATAATTTTCAATTTTTCAAAGTACGCCAAAACGCTCCAAATGTATGGCCATTATCGACGATATGTTCCATGAATTTCAGCTATTCCGACGATATATGAACGAGTCGAAAGAAAATACCTTCGTTTTTTTTACGAGAGCCATTGGAATTAAGGCATCCCTATTTTGGAAAATATTGCAAGACTGGAAGAAGTGGTGGAAATGAAGAGGAAGGGGAAGAGAAAGGTTGGGAATACCTGATTTTTTTAGATCCTGTTTACTGCTAAAACAATTTTAAGTCTTGATTCTGGATGCTGGTCTCTTATAAAGAATACTGAAAGGTCTTCCGCTCAGGAACGAGGTTCAAATGTAAGTAGGTACCTAGTATATTTCAGTGAATTTAAAAACATTCATATTTTAACTGTCAGACATACAGGTCCAGAGCTAATGAGTTTACCGATCTACTACGGAGGTCGTCAAACTATTACAAATATAATGTACAAGATGCTTTCAATAATTGATAAAATATAAAGTACCGAGTAACGTAATTTTCTTAGATTTTTTGAACGGCCATTTGGGAGTTTAAATTACAACACAGTAGTTAAAATAATACACTTAAAGTTACCATTTGATAGCCAGCAATATTTGCAGATATCCGGGGATGATGGCGAACTTTTCATTGCATCGTACGGCTTTGATGATTCTGTCAGCCACATCGTTTGAATTCAGCTGCGGGACGAATCTGGAAAACAATATAACACCAATTTAGAAACAATAATTGGTAAATACACCCTCTTTAAAACCATCATCATTCTCATGATGGTGCTACATCCAATGGTGAATTTAGCCTCCTCTACAAAAGTTCTCCACCAGCTATGGCCCCGTGTCATTTTTATTCAGTTCTCAGGCTTTTCTCATTCTGCTCCAACATTCTTCCATGCAGTCCGTTCACCTTTTGATCTGCTTCTGGATCGCTTCCATTAGGGCAACCACTTGTTCATACTTTTCAGTGGCCCATCGTCGGGAATTAATAATAGTCTTAGGACCGGTTCTTTCACCAATCAGCAAATGTCATCAGATGGCTAATCAACGCCATTTTTTTTTAATAAATTGGTTTGTTTGAAACATTAACGAAACTTTCACCATCCGAAAACCAAGGGTTTGCGGGCAATGACGGGAAGTCAGAGGTAAATGTCAAAATGGCGGAGAAGTGACATTTTAAAGTCTGATGAGTACATTGAGGCATATATCCAAATAGATCCTACGTTCCTCGCAAATTTACTGTAAAATATTGTTCCCGCGCGTGAAGTAGGAAAAAGGGTGAGGCGGCTGTCACTCTCAACTCAACGAACGGAGTCGCCGCGCCGCACGGCTGGCCCCTGGCCACCGCAGCTCGGAGCATTTGAGTTACCGGCGTGCCTACTTCATTTGCTCCTTGAGTTTTCTAACATTTAAAAATCCAATTTTCTCGAATACTGATTATGGTAAAACCAAAGAAAGGTTACACCATTGCTTTATCTATATTTTCCAAACGTGTCCAGTCATGTAGGCATTATGCAGTCATCATTGGAAATCCATATCTCTCGAGCGCTTGTAATCGACTGAAGCCTGCGTTATCTCTATGATGCCAATTGGCCCCAAGTTGTTGCCCATATTTCGAGCGCTGATGTTTACTCCAATTGTACACCCCAATGGCTGAGTACTGATGATGACTGGACTATTTTCTAAACGTATATTTGAAAAGGAATATTCTGTCTCAGTCGCACACTGCTGTGAAAATACTTTGAGAAATATTAATACAAAATTCATACCTTCAGATAATGAGAATATCCATATTCGTAATAGGCGTATATGGCAAGGCTGCACTTGCATGTCTCAGACAATTATCTCAAGTAACGACATCGTAGATTTTTCAGGTTTCCGGTCTGCAAAACCAACCTGTCGTTGGTCATACCGGTTGCGGTTGCACTTGGGAAAGCTCTGTCCTTTGAATAAGATCTCCTCGGACCTTGAGATATTTAATAAATGTTCACGAGGGTAATTCAATAGCTTACTAGCTAAGTGGACAAATACGTCGTGTCTACTATCTCGGTCATCCATTACAATGCACAAACATATTTCGCTGTGACGGTAGCAAGAGTTTATAAAACATTGTCTCATTATTCGTAACCCTGTAAAATTTATTAATAATCTTTGTATTTAATTCGTAGAACTCCATTTAATTTTTAAACATTATTTGTAAATCAAATTTCCTAATGTTATTATTAAGTTCTGTATTTTTTATTTTATTTTTTTTATTTATTTATTGTAACAGCTGTTTCCGAGTTCAAAAAATATTTACAAACTCTGGTTAGGCCACGTAGAGACGCCTTATTTATATGATTCTATTTATCCCCCCCCCATTTCAATTTTTATGGTGCCAAAAACGATTTATTACCGGTAAAACCGATTAACTGAGAAAATAATTGTGATACTAGATTCTCCATGCTTTGAGGTAATTACAGTTGAACTCTGTAATGTTGGTCTACCTTTATTTTATTTTTTTAATAATCAGTATTGTCTTATTAGTTGATTGAACAACAATACGTTGATTTGATTTTTAGTAGAATAAAAGAAAATTAAATTGCCGGTTTAGTAATGTGAACGCACAAATATTATGAATATGAATATTTAAAGAACATATTTGTATGTTGGTAAGTTTTGCACGTGTTCGCAGCGAACGCGCAGGGTTCAATAACGTAAAGAAATAAACCATAAATTTAAAAGGGTAAACGAGTTTGTCGTCCCAGGTCGCAAGTAACCTTAAAATCCCTGACATTGGACATTGAATTCAACTCTCTCAAAATACATTTCGCCGGAAAACGGCATACCTGGAGTAATGTACGTACGTTACATTATTTACAAATTAATTTAAAAATACTACATGTTTCAATAGCGATGATTTCCTCATCAGGAATATATAGAATACTAAAAAATAATAATATTAAGTAAATGACACACGATAAACATAAAATACAATAATATAAGAATAAACAAATTATAAACATAAACAAAAATTGATTAAAGTAGGTAAGTAATTAATAAAAATCTTAATAAAAAAATATTATAAAACATTGAATAGCAAATTTACCCTCGAAATTAAAAAAAAGATAATTTTTTTATTATTAATATTGACATGAAAATAAATTCAAGAGATAGCTATTTTAATAAAATATTTGATTATTAATTAAATTTAATTCACTATTAATACTTTTTCTGATATCTAAAATTTCAAATTTGTCTAATTGTAAACCGGTTGTATTTGTATGTAAAATTATATTAATAAAGTGGTGAATACAAAATAATTTTTAATACATTTATTAATAATGACGCCACAAAGTGAATGCCAATATTTTGAAGAAATTATAATATTTACATATTTTAGAAGCAAAGCTTTCCTCATCAGGATTAACAGTATACTAAAAATAATGACAAGTTTATACAAATATGTTTTTTTTAAATGTTAGTAATTATTGTTCATGCCACCCTTCTTGTATGGATTTTCTCGAAAATTACTAGACCAGTTTCGCTGAAAATGGCACAGTTTGTTCTTATTAGTGCCGGGAAGGTTTAGATAGTATGTAGTTCGAATGAAATCCAATACGTAAAACTGTTGCTATAACGTTTTAAAATTGGTATGAAAAACATTGAACCCGCATTCTGTATTGAGGTTAACCCATAGGTATACAACTTCGGTTAGCCACAGATTAGATATTCAAAAGAAGAAGGTTTGTTTGGGTAGAATATTTTAAAAATGGAAAAAAACAAGTAGGTACCTTCTTAAGATCTTTATTATTTAGATATGTTTTTAAAAAATAAATGTTTGGAATGAAATATATTTTTTAAATTAACTTTTGTTTGTTTCATCGTTTAGAGATAGTAATAGTCGTCACAAGGCATTACTTTCGATATCGAATCAATTATGGTACCAAAAGGACAAGCGAGAATTCACATCTTCATAAATTTATAAAAAATAAAAAAAATCCTGAGCAAGGCCGGGTACACATCAGCTAGTAAATAATAAAAAAATGCAGTTCTACGAAATAAACAAAATAACAATATTAGCGTATTGACTTATTATTTTTTAATTGAAAATTGATATTTCAGAGCTCCAAAGCTCGTGATGGAAATAACGTTGCGATCAAAAATAGTTCCGTTGAACTAGGAATTTCAGACTTGCTTTTCAAATTTTTACTCACCAGTACGGCTTATCTCATAATTGTTTTTATAATCAAGTGGATATTTCAAATGAAATCCCGTTGCAAACTAAAAACAGTTAAACTTTGAACTAAAACTTTCGGACAGAAAAACTGTGTCGCAAATTTCATGACTCCAGAATTTGCCGTTAGAGTTTTTTTTACTTTGATGCACAAATATTTTCTTAACGGTGAATTATTAGTTTAATTGTTTATTTGTTTTTATATAATTTCACGAGAAATTAATTTTTATTGTGTTTTCATACGAAAACACGAAGACATTTTCCATTTTTTGTACTCGCCCAAGATCAGTAGGTAGTTAAATATTAGCTCTATTATGTATTTGCAATTTGCATACACTTGTTAGATTTAATGATTCGCTATAATTAAAAAAAAAACACTGCAGCTATTAGGTAATCACAATAATAATGACAATGAAACATCATTACTTTCAATCCCATTTGTACTCAGATCTCAAAATGTGAATTTATGTTTTTGATTTCATTTTTCGTGGTCAAGACCACGTAAGACAAGGATATATTAAATAACGCAAATTGACTCAAATTACTACAGAAAGATGTCTCCGTAATTCACAATGCTCGCAAAGTGAAATTCTCTTTGGGCAAAGTTCACCGCTCACCAATTTTAAATCGATTTTAAATACCCGCATATTTCTTACGATTCACAGTTTAGAAAAGCAGCCTTGTTCCCGGGTGCAATGTCTGATTAGATTTGCTAATATTATTGATTTATGAAAATGTTCTGTTCCCGCCAGGATGTTTGTGTAACTCGGACAAATAAACGCTGTGTGGTTTTATCGAGTGATTTAGCGTTTGATCAAACTAAACAATTATTCCAAACGAAAATATAACAGTTAGAATCTGGGATCTAAGCCAAACCTTATTTTTCGGAAGAGGCTGTTTGTGTACCATTAAACCTATTTTCTTAATACTTTGATTTTAGTATCCTACTCATTTTCATAACTGCCCATGCTGTATTATTGTACAACCCATATCATAACAACACAGACTTAATAAATTTGTTTCATCGGCATGTACTCGTATACTGTATACCCATCAGTGGCGTGCAGTTCATAAAGGCTAAAAAGCTGTTCCTACTATAAGAAAAAACGAACCATAAAATAAGACAATATAAAAAAATCGTATTTTATATACAAATAGGTAAGGAACTTTTACAATATTTATTAAGTTGGCCATAACAATCAGCGGAAGACAATAATATGAATGGACAGTGGCTGAGTTGGCATCGCGTCTGGGTCCCACCCAGGCGTCGTGAGTCCAATTCCTCGGCTGGCTAAGTCCTCCACCACGATACAAGCAACATTTTCTGTTTACTGTGATGGTAGTGGGAGATTTTCATACGAGTATATTGTCAGATTATTCGTAACCTCGGAATGTTTGCCTTTCTTTAAAATATATATGTGAATAGTGGCCATTTTTAAATATTCTATACACAGTTCTTAACCGGTCTTTAAAATCTACACTCAGCCTACATTTGGTTATTGACCAATGCACGCCATTGATGCCCATTACACAATTAACCTTAATTAGAAAACGCGACAAAATCAGGACTACCTAATTGGTAATGGAGACAAATATATACAGTCATAAGCAAATGGCTATTGTCTAAAGTAACTTAATATTACATTTGTTTTTTTTTTTGCTGAATAGTTTTTTTCCTGGTGTTTTGTACGACGAATAGACTTTGGAATTTGGCCTACGACAAAATAAAGTTTTTTTTTCTCTCACATTCTAAACTCAGTACCTATGCGTGTACGTACTTTCTGATCTATTGACCTATTTCCCACGGTAAATTTATCACGATTATGCTAAGTAAAAGTGCCAAAATCTGCTGTACGGTTTATTCGCCAATATAAATATTTTTGACACCAAATGACAGTGGCGTGGATTGGCCTGTGACTAAATGTAGGCTGTGTGAAGTTTTTCAAGTTGGGATATGAACTGTGCATTAAATATTTGAAAATTGCCAGTATTTTATCATTTTTCGCTGATTGTTGGGGTCAACTGTGAATTGAGCATACAAGTTCCTTACAAAATTCGTGAAAAAAAAAGATTTTTTTTATCAGAAATTTTTCGTATTTTCCTATTATCTTTGAAATTTGGTTTTAATTTTTTATTAATGAAATATCGTCGGTCTAATGCCCGAAACTACTGTTTGAGATACTGGAACTGGTATCAAATCATATATATGGATTTTATGGGTATTAACACATTTGAAGTGTACGAGTACAGAACAATATTCATCAATTTTTATGGCAGTTTAGAGACTTCAAACCTCAATATCTCGAGGTGATGTTTTTAATTAATAAAGAAAAACAAACAAGTAAACTGGCAATATTTGAAAATCTCCTACTACCATCACAGTAAGCGAAAGATGTTGCTTGTGTCACGATGGAGGACTTAGCCAGCCGAGGAATTGAACTCACGACGCCTGGGTGAGACCCAGACGTGATGCCAACTCAGCGACTGACCGATCATGGCATCGGACCGACGATACATAAGTACACACATAGTTAGGTTAACAATATATTTTACATTTTATATGACATATTATAATCCTAATCTTCCATTAACAGCGTTTGCGTGTGGATAGAAGGGGAGTGTACATTAGTGCACTAATTTTCTAATAGTTAAATAATATTTTTGGTACATGTACAAGCATTAATTATTAATCTTATATTATGTGCAGTCGTAAGTACATTGCAGTTTTATTATGAAAAAAAATAAAATGTATATAAGTAAATGTGGTGTCTAGAGACATTTGTATTTTATGTAAGTATATTATATCGTAACAAAGATAATGTAATTAAAAAGAAATACATAATATGTGCATATTTAGAATTTTTATGAAACCGGTCCAGTAATTTTCGAGAAAATCGAAGACAAACAAACAAACTTACATTGATTTTTATATATATATAGATATATTTACCTGAAAAAAAGATGATTTTTTTCAAAAACTGTGTATATTTGCTTGATAGATTTCCCTATCTTAATGAACGGATTACAGTCCATAGAACATAGACGTCAGTTGATAAATGTCGCATTTGTTCTACAGATGCATAAATGGAAGGCGTTCTGAAGAATCAGCATCAATGATGCTTTCAGTGCACCGCTTGGAGACGCGTCAAACTCGTTCCCAACATTTGCCACATGAGAATTAGAGCTTTGCCGGCTGTATTTATTCGGCAGTATTCACTCATTCCTTTCATTATAAAGGCCCTCCACAGAGCATTCCAGAAGATGACATTACCACAAAGCCTTTTGTCCGGGGTCCAATACAAAATAAAACACATACCTGGAGTGTACGTCCTCGAACATGCCCGTGCTGCGGATGAAGAAAGGGCAGATGACAGTGGTGTGCACGCCCTTGACGTCCAGGGCCTCCAGCTCGGCTCGCAGGGCCTCGTCGAAACCCACCGCCGCGAACTTCGTGGAGCAATAGTCCACTAGCTTCGCCACGCCCACGTGACCGGCCATGGACGCGATGGTCACGATGTGACCGTTCTGGCTCTCCACCATGTCGGGGAGGAAGGCCTTCGTGGTCTGGAATGGAACAAAACATATTGTAATTAATCGTTAAGCATCGTCCTGCCGATGCTGCTGAGAACTCGGCTGTTACTTGTAACCGCTCTACTCGTATATGTTACATGCGTCGTTTATAAGAGGAGCTAATCAATGATCGTCGATCCTTTAAAAACTGTCATCATGCGGATTCATCCCAGGGTGGGAATTGGCCTACTCCACAAATATTCATTACCGACTGCCATCCTAAAGTGTATTTTATTTCTTGCTCCAATATTATTCCACGCATTCAGTCCATTTCTCACTCGGTCCGGTAAGAAATCGACATAAACCGAGTGCAGCAAAAATTCGCAAAAGTCTCGCTGCATGGACTCGCACACGGGTCTGCAGATGTCAGTATATTTGTAGCCATTAAACTGTCGGTATTGCAGATTTCTATTTTACCATCCGGCATTTCGCATACCGTCGAGTAAATCAAGTGACGACACGGTTGTGGAATGTTAAATTTATTCACAATGCTTTTGTGATATTATTAATGTGCCTAATTAATAAATCCGTAGAAATATTTTAAGCGATTCTCAACTAAAATAATTATATATACGAGTAAGTTTATTGAAAGTTCCTTAAGTGATCTCGGCGGTAACGCAATAATAATGTTACATGTAATATCGAGAATCTACTGAAATCGTACCGATTGCTGTATACTAGAAGTACAACTCCCGCTTCCACCTTGCATCGTGAACTGGCACCAATAGAAATATTTGGCACAGCGGACTTTCGGTATAACGCATGACGTTTCTGTCGATTTCTTAACAGGCCGCTCGCTGACGCCTTCATATTGTGTTGTGCAGGGAGAATCGAGACTATTTACAATATTTAAACAGTAGCTTTGTTTTTTTTTAAGAGTTTACTCTTGACACCAGAACTGATGGAGGGACCCATCTGGTTCGGGAAAGTGGAGAGTGCCCTCGAAATCGCTTCCACTGAGGAGTAGGAATAATCTTTATGGTGTCCTATCATCTAGCATTAATAAAGAACACCAGTCCATTCATTTTATTTTTTATCAATGTTAACCTTCTAACTTAAATACCAGTATTTAATTAATAATTGAGGTCCTTTCATAGTTAAAATAATATTTTTTAAATTCAATTTTTCAAAACTTGCTAAAACCATTGAAATCTATGGCGTGTTAAGTGTGACGTCGCGCGGAATTTTTAAGAAAGAACGAATTTACGCGCAAACACCCGCGTGACGTATGCCAACCAAATAGTGGGTTTGATGAGATAGTGTTTTATTAATTTTTTAAAAATAACAATTTAGAAATTCTGTTTACAATTATATACATATAATAAAACTTGTATTATTCAGAATTGGAGTTTGTTAATCTGTATATTCTATTCTGTGTGGATAGGCTATCACTGTATTTGCACCAGCATAACATGTCTATGGCTTTTTTAAACCAAATTACGATAAAATTGATTTTTGCAAATTTGATTATATATAAATAATATCTGAATAATTTTGACTAATAAAATCAGAAGCAATTAGCCATTTTGTAGAAATTAATCTATGTGTAGATTTATTCCATTTACTTGGCTAGGTCTAGGTACATCAGTAAATTTCTCACATTGCGCAATGGCGTCTTTACCTTTAACGTTGTACTTTAAGTGCACAGCTACGGCTATGATGTATATTCCATAGAATGATTTTTCAAGATCATACGACGTAATTAAAAAAAATGATATTACTGTGACACCAATGGTGACCGGACAAATCAACACAAGTATGAATCGGCACACTTTTTAAAAGTAATATAAAGTCATCAATAGTGTGAAAATAAAATATTACCCTTAAAAACTCTTCTAACTCGAACCCAGTCGACTATTTTTTTTTTAAAATTGGATACAAATATAAATTTAAAAATTAAAGGATAAGTTAGATTAAGTTTTTAGGCTAGTTTTTTTCCATACTCTTAATGACTTTATATAATATTTAAAAAAGTGTCGATTCATACGTGCGTTGGTTTATCACGGAACCGACACTAATACATGCGACAACGTTTCAAGTTCACTATGAACACTAACTTATTTTAAGTACGGTTTGTGTTTTTTATTAGACCGATTACATTTATTAACGTATTCCTGTGGCTTCTAGCTATTTGGTCGCATTATGCAATGTGAACGTGTTAAACTGCGAGTATTGTGTCATTCTAAGATAAAATACAGCGTAATATGACAGTGTTATGTTGATTTTTCTTTTGGAATATGATAATTACATTATTATGTTTTTTTTTTTATGGAAGAATACAAACATGATAAAATTATTAACACGCAAAAAAGGCATTGTACAATACAGGGCTGGGAAAACTAAGGATTGCGGCCAGCCGGGCATATCAACCTACATATTACCTAACACTATATATAAAACAAATCACCTCAAAGGCGGTGTAGAATTTTTTTTCTTCTTTATTTCCAAATTAATAACAATAATAATATTTTGATGATTTGTTTTTTTTTCCAATGCTCCATCTTATCACTAACTATAGACAGTCTATTATTACTACTCATGGCTGACAAATTGAATTCACCTGTTAGTCGATCTGTAACATCAAACTATATGCATAATGCATTTGACCCATGAACGAGATGTCGTGTTCAAAAATACAGGTTATTAATTATATTTACAGGCAGGTAATGTTATACAGGGATCATACTTCCCTGTCAGGTCACTTGAGATAACCGCTGTTATTAGCGAAAATTATACACGGTTCTGCATGCAAAGGACATAATACTGCAAAATTCATTATATTACAGGTATTATTTATTCCTGGTATTTATTTTATAAAATTATTTATGTTCTTGCTTGATTTTAGGAAAGGGAAAGCGTATTTTATGACGGGTGGCACGGTACGGGGATTTGATTAGAATTTATCTTCCTAAATGTGATTCATCCCTCGATCAGAAACGGATTAGAGTACGAGGCATCGAATAATGTTAATAAAATAAGATACGTATAATTAAGATACATAGGCATTACATGACTGCCTTAGACCGAAGTTTTCCGGAACGCGTAGTTCGGAGATGTAAGGAGGGGCCATTTCGTCGATGAATTTAAAGACCGACTATTATTTATTGTAACAATTTATAACTTATGGCTAACAGATTGCATCCACCAGCTCATCGGTCGATAACACAAACACGTGCAATGTATCACCAATGAGGGTGTTGCCGCGTTAAAATGTACGTACGATTTATATTATTTATGTATTCTTGTCTGCGTCTCGTTATTTGATAGCATTACGCAATGCGATCATTTTAAACTAAAAGTGTATTGTCATTTCAAGATAAAATATAGCGTGTAGGTGTTTTTTTTACAATACGATAATTACATTTGACAGAAAAATGTTCTTTTTCAATTAGTTTATTATTGTTTCACGTCGGAATTCTGGTTTCAGTCAGTGATACCGATTCTACCCGCATTTCGGTAGATCTTGCGATATTATTTGCAATAAAAACTTATTCTACTGAAATTAATTAAACCTTGGTTTTTACGTCATCACCAGCTCGATTCCGGAAAAAAAATATACAAAAAACGGATAAATTGAATCTCTGCTCACCTTCCTTTTTTTACTTTAGTAAATGATCCCACCTTCTATTGGATTATTGCAGACATTGCAATAAAGTTATTCTAACGCATATACATATGTATTTTCAATGAGATTCTCTAATTACACTGAGATACGAGTATTATGTTTGAATAAAGAAAAATACTTTTATTAATATTTTCAATTTACACCTGAGATTGTAAATGAATGTTTACGTCCAAACGAGATTAAAAAAAACATCGATTGTAATGCACAGGGAAAAATATTTAACAGCTATTAAATTCACACTGAAAAAAAAAACAATATTTATGACGAAATTCCTTTTACATCTCCGGTAAAAAATAAATTTCTACCGATTGATTCGACAAACAACTCAGTTGAAGTGACGTCTTTATGAAACCGATATAATGAATCACAAGATATTTGACACTTTGGACTCGCTAAAAAAGAGATTAATTCCTACCTACGAATATAACTTAATATTACCAAATGCTCCAACCTCTAAGAGCAGACTACTTATTCATTACGAAACTAAATATTATTTACAATAAAAAACACATAAATTTGTTGTAGACCACTTTTATTTTATCAAAACTCTACCGGTTTCGGATTTAGTTTTTTATTGTAAATTATGGCGAGCCACAAAGTTAATGCTTTTTACAAATATGTAAATATTATTTATTTATTTTTCTTAAAGATGTTTATTAAATATATTCGAGTATATATTTTTTTTTATTTTATTTAATATAATAATTTTTTTTACAGAGAGTATATAAAAATAAGACATGATTCATATAGTGTAACAAAAATATATTATAGCTATTCCTCACCATAAAGAAACAAGGTTCTTGTGTTTGGTGAGTGATTATCGCTTAATTAATCAAATCATAACTTAAAGTATTGTTGTACAATAGCAGGAAAATATGAATTTGTCGTGTAAATTTTGTAATTTATCACTAGTAATAGTATTAAAGAAAATGAAAAGAAAGTAGAAGAAAAGAAGAGAAGATAATAATAAAAGACAAAAAAAAATCTAATAATAATAAAAATTTTTTTTTTTAAATTGTTACAGTAGTTTGAGGTAATTTTTTAATCTATGTTGAAATTCATGGATATTTTCTATAATTTTAAGATCAGTTGGCAGATTGTTAAAAAAGGTTATTCCTAGATATAGGTATGTGTTTTGCGTATGCTTAGTATTGAATGGCGGGATTTTAATGTTTTGTTGATACCTTGCGGATATATTGAATTGTAATTTATTTAACGTTTTTTCTTTAAAGATTTGAATAATTGCATATTTTTTATAAATTTTATCTACTGTAGGTACATTGAATATTGTAAAAAGCTTTTCAGTGGAAAATGATGATGGTTTTTTTAAAATTACCTTTATTATCAATCTTTGAATTATTTTAAGTGGACTTAAAATATTATCATATGTTCCCCCCCAGCCAATAATTCCATATTGTAAAATAGACTGAACAATTGCATAGTACACTCTTTTTAGGTTTTCTAGTCTAAGAATATTTCTTAGTCTTATAAATATATATATACATTTTCTAATTCGTTTAACAAGTTCACAAATATGTGTTTTCCATTTAAAATGCTGGTCTATATATACACCAAGGTATTTAATTTCGGAAGTTGGACTAAGTATTGAACATGCTTGATTACAATTGATTCTGTTGCAGTTACTTTGGTGTATTATAATTTTTATTTCTGGTTTTGATTTAAATTTATTGATAGAGAAAGGAATAAATTTTGTTTTTCCAGTGTTAAGGGAGAGTAGATTATTATCGAACCAATTTTTTAATATATTAATATCAGTATTTGCTAGCTTGTTAATAGAATTCCAGTCAGTACCTTCAATTATTATGACAGTGTCGTCAGCATAAGATATTATTTTCCGTTTAGCTTTTGCATGAATATGTCATTTACATAGATGATAAAAAGTAGAGGTCCCAGTACTGTACCTTGAGGTATGCCAAAATTACTTGTTTTTTTATGACTAAGTACCTCGTTTATTTTTACCACTTGAGGACGTTTGAAAAGATAGCTTTTTATCCATTCCAGAGCTGTACTATTTATTCCAATGTTGCTTAATTTAATTATAAGTTTGTCATGAGATATGCTATCAAACGCTTTTTGAGATCTATAAAAATTCCAAGGCATTTTAGTGATTTATCTAATGAAGTGTGAATAAGGCTAGTTAATTTTGAAATTGCATCCTGTGTGCTTCTACTTTCCATAAAGCCGAATTGATTTTCGTGAATTATGCTATTACATTTTATAAACTGGTTAAGTCTTTTTTTTACAAGTTTTTCAAAAATTTTTGCAATATTTGAGATTACTGAAATGGGACGGTAATTATTAACATCTTCGGGATTACCAGACTTAAATATTGGAGTTATGGTAGTTTGTTTGTAATTACATGGAAATACTCCGCATTGGAAACTTGTGTTGATTATATGCATTAACGGTTTAGAAATTTTGTTTTTAATATTTTTTAAAATGTTAATTGTAATTCTATCAAAACCTGGGGCAGAGCCTCCTTTCATGCCGTTTATAATAGTTACTATTTCGTCCTCTGTGGTGAGTTGAAATGTTGATATTTTATTTTTAACATCAACATTACAGTCTGGAATTGTTATATTTGGATCTTTGTGTATGAGATTAGCAAGATTTTCTCCTATATTTGCAAAGAATTCGTTAAATATATTTGCAGCTTTTAAAGGGTTCTCTTTGCAACATGTTTCCGAATTATCATGAATAATAGTGCTGATTTCATTGTTTTTATACTTTTTTTGTCCATTATCTCATTTATAATCGTCCATACTCCTTTGTCATTTTCAACCTGTATCAACTTCTGTTTGTAATAGCTTTCTTTTGTATGTTTTATGATATATGAGAGTTTATTTTTATATGCTTTAAAATGTTTCTGTAAATGTTCATTATTTGGTTGTTGATTAGTTAATCTATAAAGAGCTTGCTTATGACGTACGGATACTATTAAACCGTGAGTTATCCATGGTTTTATAGGTTTGAAGTTAGGTAGTTTGGATTTGGATATGACATTATTTGTTGAGTCATTTATGAATTTAGATAATTTTTCTTCAAACATTTTACAACAAACATTGACATCATTACATTGATATAAATCAAGCCAATTTTCTACTTCTAATTTACATTTTAACGTATCCATGTTAAGTACTTTTTTTGAAACATTTTCTTGTTTAAATGGTGGAAAAGTTGGATTACAGAATTTATAATTGAATATACATGAATAATGATCAGTGATAGTTGTATGAATGACAGCGGATATAATATTTTGGATATCAGAAATATTTGTAAATATATGATCTAAACATGAAGGTCGTTGAAAATATATAATTAAGAACATTTTTTACATGGTAATAAGAGTAGGTATGTAAGTACTAAATACTTTTTATTGTTCCTTATTTATATAATCCTTTTGGTTTCTTTTTTCAAAATTAATAACTCCCTAATTGAGAAATTCTCGTGTTTAGAGAGGGAATTAAAAATATAAATATACCTACTAAAAACAATGTTTCTACATGGATGTTTGTAGTTCCTCATTTCATCCCCAGAAAGATATCGATGATAGATTAATGCAAACAAATACTGATAAGAACTTTAACAGTATTTTTTAAAAAAATTATGCGAACGCGGCGTGTTTTATTTTTTTATTATTGTCTATACTGTCCTATCCTAACAAAACAAGACATAAAATAGATTTTCTTTCTCTTTGTTAAAAAATAAACTCAGTGGCTTATTGCAAAGTATGCGAGTCTGTTCATTCTCTTCACTCAGGCGATAAGATATTCCTCTCCACTTTATTGCATTTTGCAAATATGCTTTTTTCAAATAATTAGTATTTTATCTCGTTGGGGGTTGGTAAGGACAGCCGTGAAGCGATCTCAAAACGTGAATAAATTATTTTGCAGAATATGAAGTAACCATTACGATTTGCAAAAATAATATTTTTAATATATACATATTTTTTATTTTTTTTTACATGAATACCGCACAACAGTCTCAACTGCTCCCAACCGTCTGGAGCCAGTGAGACTATGGCATCCCCAATTGGGAAATGTTGTGAGGCTGAAGGTATTGGGGAGGGGAAGGAGAAGGGGAAGAGGAAGGTAAGAAAATACCTGGCTATTCAGATCTGGTCACCAAATACGGCTAAAAAGCCATTTCAAGCAACGTTTTAATTCTGAATGGTGGTCTTTCACCAGGGCGATACTGAGAGTATCTTCCACTCTGGAACGTGAGCAAATATACCATAAATTATTTTTAATTAATTAATTGTGAAAAAGCACAAATTAATTAAATGAAATTTACTTGCGCACGCCGGGATTTGAACCCGCGACCTTCGGATTCGTAGTCAAGAGCCTTACCCCTCGACCATGGAGGCCGTCAAAGTTAATAAATATGTATACATATATACATATGGACTTCTTCTTTTTGTGTCGTCATTATTGATAAAATTAATAAGTAGTACTTTGTTTACACCACTGCACTGATTGATACATAAATATCAACTTCCATCATCAGGATACCCAGTATTGTAGACTATTTATCCTGACGAGGGAAGTTTATTTATTTATTAAACAGTGCTGTAATGTAAACAAAGTACTTCTCATTTTTTTATACATGTAAACATTTATTAACGGTGCTGACGTATTGCCCATCTAGCTAGGTGTGAATCGCCAGTTTTGAGATGACAATTTAAAATTGGCTGACTAATATTTATTACGGAAATGACAAATAGATAATAATTTTATAATTAAAAATAAACCAACTTAAAGACGATGATTGAAAAGAATTTTGAGCTGTATAAAAACATTAATTAATATGTCATAGCTAGAAGTCAAATAGAATACAATTCTACAGTGTGGGCACCAAGTTATAATATCATTCCCTCACAATAGAAAAAAAACTGATTAATTAACTTCACAGTGGTAATTACAAGAAAATGTATAATAATGGTTCTCTTTTATGTCACCTCAATTTATTAAAATTAACAGAAGACCATAGAATAATTACTGACTTAAATTGTTTATAGAAAATTATAAATACAATTATTGACAGCCCTGAATTATTGTATTTGATTTGTCTCCATGTACCACATAAACCAACATTGAAGCATTATTTACCTTATTATTGTGACAATTCCAATACTGTATGACAATTGTGTAGTCCCGTTCGCCGTATACAGAATTTAGGTAGTAATTATAAAGATATTGTCGATATATAATACTTTAACAACAAAATATAAACATTATTTAAATTTATTTCGGCAAGTAGAACTAGTGTAATTGAATAAATTACCTTCTTCTGCTTCGAACCGATTAATTTGCTTTTGTTATGATAATTATTTTGTGAATTTAATTTTCATTATTAAATTTATCATAAAAAAATCTCCATTAACCTTTCCCTTACGGTGCTAAAATAAAAACGCGCGTTCCGGTGATGGGTAGTCAGTACACGATCAAAATTAGCGATTTTAAATCGGAAAAATGAGAACATTCATAGCTAATCCCCTTAATTAATTATAATTGAAGTCAGAAATTATAATAAGTGAGATTTAATTGCTGAAAACAACAAAAAAAACATCTGGCAACGCTCACGGAACGGGCATAGATCCACTCTGGTTGCAAGCCCGAGAGCTACTGCCGACTGAGAACATTGAGGTCCTCGCACGTCCACAGTGTAGTATGCAAAAGTGAGATGCGAATATAGTGTCGCGCTTCCCGCACACTCTTCACGTATCGTCGAGGCACCCACAGTGCTGTTTATACGCGAATTTGTTTCCGATGTCCACAAAATACCTCCGATATACCCGATAAATTCTGATTATTATTAATATTATACCTTGTACTTACTATATTAATGGAGATATTGATGGTTATTAGAAGCAACGTGTAGAAGATACCCATCACAGGGAAGGGAGGGTTAAATACTAACTTCTTCTTTGCTTCCGATTGTGTATACTTTTTTCATGCAATTGTTTATATTTTACATAAATGTATATCTGTTTTTAACGTTCCTTTTGAATTTTTTTACATAATTTTGACATTTTAAGGTAAGGTATAGATATTAAATAAATACGTATATATTATAGAATTTTTTTTCATTGTCCGTCTCACTAGGAGATCCTGTGCTGAATCGAACTAGGTTTTGAATAAGAGGGTTTCATTGACTTCTATATTTCAACTTTATGGTTTGGGTAGAGTATTTTCAATAACTTCTATAAATTTATTTTAACAATACTAGCCAGTTATTCTTCTGTCAATTCCTTAAGCCAAGTTTTGCAAAACTTAATGTATTTATTGATTGAATTACTTTTTTGAATTTAAATGACTTATTTTAATTTTTATTAACATTTCTGCATTACTAAATAACATGTGCGTGCTGTACTAATAAACAATGTCGAATGTGTAAAGCATAATTTGGGCGTAAATAAATAAATAAACAGACTGATAGCAGTACAAATAAATAAGAATTAAAAAAAAATACGTATACTTATACCCGTCTCAGAACAGACATTGTCCTGTGAGACGGGTAAAGTACAAGTACCCGTATGAACGTATATGCCCAATAAACGCCCGGGTTGCCGGCAATGAAATGGGTACATATATACGTAAGTTTTTTAATATTTAATTTTATTATTGGTACCCTTTTTACATAAATTTATTATATAAAGATACAAAGGTTATAATAAACAAGTATCAGTAATGAAAAAAATACGTAATTTGGGGAGAAAGAAAATAAACTAAATCATTAGTTAACAAAAAAAAAATATTTTGAAAAATATACAAAAATTGATGTATATTGCACATATGACAAAAAATCCTACACATAGGCAAGGTCAGTGCCTGGGTATACTAGGTATTAGTTAGGGGCAGTAAATAAATTAGTTTTTATGGAACATACATTTTTTTAGAAATACTTTTGATAGAAAGGTTTATTGGATGTAATTAATGATCTTACTTTTAAAGGAGCTTTTGGTTTGCGTATTTTTAATATAACTAGGTAAAGAGTTGGCATTGTATTTAAAACTTCTATGACCATTGAAGTCTTGCTAACTGCGATATTAATTTACTTGGGATCGTCTTAGGGCTCTAGTTCTAGTTCTTTCTTCAAACACTGGGACATTGTTAGATTGATGCAACGGGATGCTTTTCATGTATATATTTTCATGTTGTTAATATATTTACATGTTAGCAATAGAAACCTCTATTAGTGGAATTTGCACTTACCCAGAAATGTGCTAATATGTTGACATCAAAGGTCCTCTGAATTAGATGGTCAGGTGTCTTTAATAGCGTGGTCCCGGATACTAGTCCCGCGTTATTAATCAATAACGTCACCTGAAAACAAATACAAAATCAATTTTTAATTAGCAGCGATAATTTTTTATTTTTAATATTATCTTTATATTCCATCTATGTAAGTAATCCTGTTTTCGCCTTTCGGAAATCTTCATAAAAATCACGGGTTGGTAGAAAATTTAAAAAAAGGAAAAAAAAATAGGTATATTATAGTATAATCGAATTTATGAATCTGCATTAACCTCTATTACGATAGAGTCATACAAAAAAATTTAAGAGAATATAATAATGTATAACATTGTTCCAAATTGAGTACTAATAAATTATTATCAGTTTGTCATGTATTTGAGTAGTGCGTAATTTAAAAAAAATATATATACGAATACCGCACAAGAGTCCCAACTGCTACCAACCGTCTGGAGCCAGTGAGACTATGCCATTCCCAATCGGGGAATGTTGTGAGGCTGAAGGTATTAGGGAGGGGAATGAGAAGGGAAAGAGGGAGGTGGGGAAATACCTGGCTATTCAGATCTGGTCACCAAACACGGCTATAAGCCATTTCGAGCCACGTTTCAATTCTGAATGGTGGTCTTTCACCACAGGGCGATACTGAGAGCATCTTCCACTCTGGAACGTGCGCAAATATACTATATATAATTTTTAAATTAATTAATTGCGAAACAACACAAATTAATTAAATAAAATTTACTTGCGCACGCCGGGATTTGAATCCGCGACCTTCGGATTCGTAGTCGAGAGCCTTACCCCTCGACCATAGAGGCCGTAACTGATTTAAACTCTAAAAAATCTCTGCTTCAATAAAATAATTGACGTTTACGCTTAGATAGTAGATCTAAACCGTAACGAAAAACATGACAAAATATTAAACATAATTATTTAAAAAAATCATTTTCCTGATATCATCCTCCTTAAATGGTGAAAGCTACTGTATAAGAATATTTTTAAACTAATCTTTTAATTTTATAAAGCCACTTTGGGTCTAAAGAAAAAATCCCAATAATCCCCATTCATAAAATATAAAAGATTCAAGATGTCTCAAATGCTGAATGAACGACAGGTGTCAAAATAATTATTTACTATCCTAACCCCGAATTTATGACAGCTTTTAAACGCGTTTTCTAATTGTCATTCGGCCAGATAATTTTCAATTATCGTAAAATTTATAATATCGCGAAACTGAGAAAATTAAGTGGTTAGTCGGTAATATTATTCTAATTAATACCAATACATGTTCATTCCGAATACATGTCAATTATTATTAAAGTAATTCGAACCGTAGAAATCCGGTTTCATGATCTATAATAATGTTATTTCTTTCACAAACTTTAGAATTATTACCTAATCAAGTTGCAGGTTTTAACGAAATGTTTTAAAAAATTATTATTAATTTTAATCGTTGAATGTAACTACCTAACTAACCATTATGATGTTTCCCCGTAGGGTTAGGCAAAAAGGACGGACCGTCAAATAACTCGATCTTTTTATACACTTCTTGTTTCATTCACATTCATACATCGTCTCTTGCATTCTCTTCTATTATTCCGACTCCTGATATGGCTCGACTCAAGTATTTGATTCACTTGATCGTGCCATGTCTTCCTCGGCCGTCCCCGGCTTCTTCTTCACTTCACATTTGCGTCATATATTCTTCTTACACTGCTTTCTTCGTTCATTCGCTCTACTTCCCCAAACCACCCAAGCGTCCCATTCTTAATCTTGCTCATTACGCATACATCAGCCTTGCATTCTTTACGAATCTCAAGATTTTTCACACGATCATAAATGGTTTTACCACACATTCTCCTCAGAGATCTCATTTCTACAGCATTCAGTTTACTTTCATCCTTCCTCTGCCAATTCCATGTCTCACTGCCATACATTGGGGTTGGGATCATATTAACAATTCTCAAAATGAAACACGACACCGGAAAGACACAGAAAAAAAGAAGATAACGGTAGCAGCTGGGACCCGAGATGATATTAACAGTTCTTAGAAATCGAATGGGGTAGCTGTAGCTCAGTGGATTAGAGCGCAAGGTCCCGGATAGACATGAGGTCCTGGGTTCGAGTCCCAGCTTCTACAGTTATCTTCTTCTTTTAAATGTCTTTTCGGTTTCATATTTCATTTTGAGAGTTGTTAATATTATCTCAAATGATTTAAAATATATAACAATGGGGTTAATAAGCTTCAATAAGTTTTTCCGTAATAAAATAGTATTATTTGTTCCAGAATTTTGTTGACTAACTTACAAATTTAATTACGAACGGTGATTAATTTAAATAAATATATTGTTTTGATTGGAGTCAAAAAGGATGGTTTAACAACCATTATTCGCAGCTCTTAATATATTTTGTCACTACGTCAAATATTCCTAATGTCGTTGCATCAGCAGTCTCGCTCATTGCTCCTAATTTACGTGGCGTACACCCATTTCATAATTCAATAGATGTAATTATGATTTAAATAACCTAAGTTCGCCGAAATTAAACATGAAGCCTACCCTATCGAAGTCGAACTTATATAAAATACAGATATCACTTGAGAAATACAATAGTTACCTTGTGGAACTTCAGTAAAGGCATTAGTCTCGAGGTGTTAACTCTTAACCATGCGGTTTAAAGTGAATATATTTGCGACTATTTTTTAACACAAAAACGTTAGAAATAGCGCTACCTGCCTTGACATACCTAAGCAAACAATATATATACGTATAATACAATAATACTAAGAATAGCGTAAATGATGGGTACGGTCTTTGTACACCAGCATAATTAAATATTTGCTATCTTACAAAGGCTTGCTTTGTAATTATTTTGAATAACTAAAAGGTTTTTCCTTAGTCTGTTCAAGGAAAACTTTACACGCGGCACGCTTTAATTTGACGAAAAATAGCACAATGTCTATTGTGAATATATTTTTATTACTTTACCTGCGATTTAAGAAATATCTTTTCCCCAAATCTATTATTCGATTTCTAAGGATATTCGGATATTAGAAGCTATGAAATAAATAAAAGGGGAGGATGGGGTGATGTTAAAACTTTCAATATATGAAATATATTTTAGACTAAGAAGAGATATTGCATTTCTGAAAGGAGAAAATCAATACTAGCAAAACAGCAACCGGCATACATAATTTCAAAAATATTTAGGGTTACAGGGAACAAAGGGTTTAGTTTTTTTTTTCAGTTAAAAATACACTTCGGCTTTTTCGTGCTTTTAGCGTGTCAGGCCTAAAAGCCTAAAACCAACTGACACACGATTTAAAATTGATGGTAGACTTGACAGAATTCATAGCGACGTTTAAAACTCATCTCTTCGGATAGTCGTATCCACGAATGATACAGCTGCAAACCCAATTTAAATAGCGAAGCTAACCGGTTAATACCTACCTAAAGACATTTATCGAAAAGTCCGCGACATTTTAAATAATTGTAAATATTTTTCGATAATTTCAGTTAAACCCGAGTAGAATTTTTTAGCTTTATCCGGTCATTTTAAAAATCTGTTCAAAGGTTCTAATTTCGAATGCCGAAATGCGAAAAAAAAAACAAATATGTAAAATAAATACCAACTCTTCTTTAGCCACTAACCTTCTAATAAATATAATATCAATAAGAATAAATAATAAAATAATTACTGCAGTATCATGCCATCCCATCGCGTGTTTCTAATATTGCATTCTGCGCACGTCAAATCGTATCTTCCGACGCTAAAACTTTACAATATAACGTTTTAATTGGAAGTGACCTGCCACCTTCCACCTTCTGTATCTGTCTGTATTTAATTAAATAGAGCGTAGCAAGTAATATATGTACAGGTACAGCGCCCTTGAGTTCATTTTCATACAAATGGCACTTTACAAATAATCCAATTATTATTATTACTTCAAGAATTTCTTTGTTCGATTTCGGTTAATACTTCACAGATGGGTTTTACAAAATAATTGAATAGACAAGGTCTTCTACAGTCGTAGTAATTGGATTCAATTTAAAGTTGGACAGCATCGTGCAATGCGTGTAAAGAAGAAGGGTTGCATGAAATTATTATAATAATTCATTTAAGACCTGTTTTTTTATTGTACTGTAAACTGTACGTATTTGAAATGTTTACGTTGTGTAATTGGAGCAGGTCGATGAGTTTGTATATTTGGGAAGTATGTTTACGAGAGATGGAAAGACTGAGAGGGATATTGAAAGGAGAGTGAATGCAGGAAACTCCATTAACAGAGGACTGAACACGGTTGGCGCTCACAAAAATGTATCTAAAGGAACGAAGTTAGCAGTCTACAATGGAGTTATGATACCAACCCTAATGTATGGTAGTGAGGCATTGAACTGGCAGAGGAAGGATGAAAGTAGACTGAATGCTGTAGGCGAATATGTTGTAAAACTATCTATGATCGTTTGAAAAATGTTGAGATTCGCAATGAATGCAAGGCTGGTATCAGCGTAATGAGTAAGATTATGAAAGGGACGCTTAGTTGGTTTAGAAATGTAGAAAAAATTAACATAAAAGGAGTGTAAGGAGAATATATAATGCGAATGTGAATAGAAGAAGAAGTCGGGGACGCTCTAGGAAGACATGACGCAGTCGAGTGAATCAAATACTTGAGCCTGGCCGTGTCAGAAGTCAGAATAACAGAAGAGAATGTATGAGACGAAGCAAGAAGTGTATGCCAAGATCAAGTTGTTTGGCGGCCCGTCCTCTCTGCCTACCCCTGCGAGGAAACGGCGTGATGGTTAGTTAGTTAGTTACATTCTGTATATACGCTCACTATAAGAAAATGCAAAATCACAATATCACGAGTGGTAGGTACACTTGGTTACCTGACTGCGATAATATGAGAAAGAGGATGTTAGACCTCACAATAAATTCAGTCACCGGTTTTTCCTTAGGCTTATTTTCACTTCGTTTTTTAAAATTATTTTACGACAGGTCAATAAATTATAACCATTTTATTGAATCCGCTGATCCCCGAAACCATTTTTTTATTTTATCTTTTTAAAATATAAGTACCAATAAACATGTTATTTTACGAGAATAATAAAATATTTTATTTTATTTAATAATCTTACTTTGATCTCACCATTGTGGGCTCTAATGTGAAATCTTATTACTACGTAAATATATTTTTATTGTCAAATTACTTTCTGATTTCTTTTTTTATCTATAAATGAAATTAAGTAGAAAAATTTCTGCTGACTTTTCCTTGTATATTTGCGTGGTCCGGTGAATAGGGAATTTTGGCGAGTCTTTTCCTTGTAGCTTTTTACAATGCGTTTAGCATTTCTCGTCTAGTTTCCGGATATCTCGGATACCTATCTAAAATATCTAGCTAGAATAACACCTAAGTAAGAAAATCTTAATTGCAATATGTAAGTAGGTATTTTAAATATGTTAACCCTTCCTGCCGACTAGTTTTATGAAGAAAACGCGTGAAAAATAATGTGCATTTAAGTTAATGACGCCAACGCGTGGTAAGAAACGAAACTCATTATTATTTTATGATGCATCATACCAAACTCTAAAGAGAAATTTTAACATGAGTGATTGATATTCCATCGTGTTATTCTTGAAATGTAATGTCAGTTATAATTTATGATTCTCTCTTTATAATGAGGAAGTTATAATATTACTATTAATATTTACTTAATATTTAATGTGTATTATTATATGCTTATTAATATTTACTTATAATTATTATTTACCTATTATTATTATTTATTAATTGTAATCTAAAATTTAATTTTTATTGTTTATCTACTACTAATATTTACTTATTAATATTTACTATTATTTACTTATTAATATTTACTATCATTTACTTATTAATATTTACTACTCTTTATTCATGTATTATTATTTACTTATTAGTATTTTCTGAACATTATTAAATTGTAAAGCCGCTCATCTCAACACAGGACTGTCCTAGGGAGATGAGTGGCTAATGTTTTTGTTGTCATATTTAAATTTAATGAAATTAAATAAATAAATAAAATAATATGAATGAACGAATATTAAGTATAATAACGTGTTGTACTCAATATTGTATCGATATTATGTTGATTTTCTACTACTTAAACTACTCCCCAGTGAGTGAAAATTCTTTGCCATATGTTGCACTCTCGATTCTAAACTGCCGTCAAAATGTGTCAAATTTGAATTATTATTTACTTTATTATCGACTTCAGCTTTTTTATTTTTGTTTGAATTCTGGTAAACTGCCATAGTAAGTATTTTTGTAAATCATCCTTGTTGTTACCTAAAAAAAAATTATAATGTATTTTATCACAATATGTACAGTCCGGTGAGGACTATCACAAGGTGTGTTTATTATCCCGATATTCAAACAGAAAAGGGTCGAAAAATATTTATTTGAATTAATTGACATTTTCCTAGTGAATTTGCCGACGTAAGCTTCGATCGATATATCGAAAAATCGGAGATTTCAAACTCCAAAAGACCAAATTCACACACTTAAATTGTATTCGAATTTGGGATACAAAATTATGCATTATGTTTCTTAAACAAAGAAAAATGGTATAACCTGCAGACAAGCTGCTATTTTTAAAGATATTTTTAACATTTTTTTCATTACTAAAATAATTTCCCTCAGGGCCTACGTCATATTTGGCGATGCTGTGTGGAGGGTTTTTTAAGGAAAGGAAGAAGAGAAAGATCTGGGAAGGAAAAGGGTGAGAGGTGTGGGTAGGAATATGGGGGTCAGTGTGTCCAGGAGTAACGGACGTATTCAGTCATCACTCCCACTGCGGTGCAAGGCGATGGGTCGAGAGAGTCCGGCTGGAGAGGTCAAGGGATCTCCCTCCACCGGTCTCTCTCGATCCGTGCGTGGCGGGCCGTCCGTTATCCCAGTTTGATATATTTTGATTTACGGGAGTGTACCGAGTTATGGAAGTGCGAAGAATCAAAAGTGGTCTAACCATTCCCAGAAAAATTGCATAAAAAAACAGGTTTCGAGATTAATGATGAAAAAACATTTTTCGTATTTTTTTAGGATGTGACCACCTTTGATTTTAAGGTCACGAGTACACAAAATACATACAATCATAAGTATATGATACGTATCTTTTGATAAGGAAAACACTCAAAACTCACCCGGTAAGCGAGTATCCATTGAGGACCTTGCCCCCGACATCATTCGCCGCAGCGATATACCAGTATAATATAGATTTTGTAGAAGGATATTAGTTGAAAACTTACCTTTCCATAGTCCGCCTTGACGAGGGCGGCCGCCCTGTAGACGTCCTGGCGGTTGGCGAGGTCTACGATGTACCCTTTGCAGGTGCCGCCCATGCTGGTCACCAGTTTAACGGTCTCATCAAGACCTGGAATAAATCAAACAAGTTCTTACAAAATCGGCTTATTAAAAATTTCATCTTATTACTCAAGTAAACGGTTTTAGGGAAAACAATATAACGAATAAATTTCGTCACAGTTAAAACATGTAGATAATTAATTAACAAGTAATATAATATGTACGAGTATGTTACTCCGTAGAGGTGTGGAATATTTTTTCAAGTAAGATTATCTACATTTGAAAAAGTTTCCCTAATTTCATCAAAATCATGGAAAAAATGGACACGGTTATGCGGAAAGCGTCCTACCCACAAATTGCCAAAATCGATTTTTTTAATGTTTTCCTAGAGATAAACACGAGATTTTTACATGATAAAAACCTCCAATCACCAAATGCAATATATTTTCGTTAATTTTGATTTCACTCCACAAATGCCGTAATATGCCTTTGTATTGTCAACTTTTCAAACGCCTTTTTCTCAGCTTCATATTTTTTGAGTTGGATGCTTTCTGCATAACTACGTCCAATTGAGTTTACTTTCACCGTTCGAACACGTCCATTACACACTTCTCCCGATTAATTTATTCAATGGTTCAACTCAAATTACATTTAGCCAAAACTTCTAGTTTCGAACTCCGTTCGTTAAGCATTCCATATAGGTTAAAATAAAATTATTATTATATATTTGCAAATAAATGACAACATGCATATAAAAATATCTAGTTTTATCTAAATTTAATATAAATTTGATGTAAGCTGATCGGCCGGAGTCAAATTGCTAACGAATTCAGGGTTTACTTCGTTATATTAAAAAAAAAACGTGTTACATATAATTAGGTCAAATATATATATACAGAGTTTTAAGTAACGCACCTGACTTCCTTTAATCAGTGATTTCTGTCTGTGATTATTTCTATAGCGCCATTTTCGTGAGAAAATCACCTCAAGGGCGCTTGTATACGTTTATGTTTTGATTTGACTTCGAGGGCACTTGTATTGTTTATGATTTTATTTTTTTTTAATTCTTAAAAAAAAAATGTAAAAAATGTCGAAGAATATATTTTTATACTCTAAATATAGTCAGGAATCACTGGTTAAAGTGAGTCAGATAAGTCTCTTAACACCTTGTATAAAGATTTAATATCCTCCAATTATGATTAATCTGTTGCCAGTAAGTACATTATCACGATCATGCGAATATTTATTTTGATTCTATGTAATGAAGAATTTGGCTTCTCAACTTTAACTAATTAACCATGCTAATAAAAACTCTCATCTCTTTACCATATAATAATAGATGGTACATTCATTTTAGTTTCATTTTATAAATATTTTCCAGTTCTAAAAATTATAAGTATTTAAATAAATACCAACTCTTCTTGTGGCACCAATCTTTTAATAAATGTAACATCGATAGAAACGGAGCAACAAATAACCATGTAAAACTATCATCTCTATAGATAAATTTTCTAATAAAACTGTGTTCATCTGAAGCGACCTGCCAGGTAAGTATGTTTTTCTGCATCTGTTTGTACATAATTAGTTAAGAAATATTTGTACAGTGCCCTTGAGGCGATTTTACACAAAAACGGCGCTATACAAATCATCCAATTATTATTATTATTATTATCGTATGCGTCTATGCCCCCCCCCTCTGGCCAAAAAAGAAAAACCTTAATGTTGTTACACGCAGTTAATATCGATAGCATAGTTCAATAGGGAAGTAACTCAAAATACCTCATTTTTATAAAACTGGATTTGAAAACTTTTCATAAAGACATCGCTCCGATGTAAAGTTATTTTGTCCACCTATAACATAACAATAGATGCAACATGTAAGTAATTTATCAACCAATAATATCATAGGTGTAATGTAATGACTACATTTATTAAGTTCCAAACGGAAACATTTGACATGTTTCTCGATTGAACTAAGAATGTGCTGATTTCATTATAAGAGTTTCTTTACCATTTTTCATCATTAACTCAAAACCCAGAATTTTTGAGTTATTTCCCTATGTCATATCTCACGATATCGCTCCCCATACAATCACATGCATTCGTTACATGACGGCATCCTCCCACATATATTATGACATTATATTAACTGTGCATAACAAGCTTAAAACTTTTTGAATGGATCATTAATGATTTGTTTAGACCCTGCTATCCTTTGTTTCTCACAGCCATAGCGCAATACTACAAAATATTGCAAAACCGAGAACAGATTTTTCAATCCTTTTTTAAATGTCTGAAAGGTCGATAGATTGTTTAGTTAGCAATAAAGAAAAGGGATAAAAAATATGCCAGTAGGTGTTGCAAAAATCCATCATTTCGCTTTTAATTTTTCAAAATTTGCTACTCCGGACCAGCATGAAAAGGGGACAACAGTGAAGGTATATAAGAGCGTTCATGGTTATCCAGGTTCTCTTCGTCACCACCTGTCAATCCTGTCATTCGAGATAATACATTGCGTTAATTATAACCACTTGACTATTGTTCCCCCATCAACGACAACGACATTTAAAAACTAAACGTCCATACAGTTTTATAATAAATATATTTCTCATCTCATTTATTTAAAGTTGCGTTAGTGATATGAAGATTTAGACTGTTCGTCTATTTTTTGTGGTGTCTAAAAATGAGGTCAATGTTACTAATACATTACCATGGTGTAATACATTTTAGAATGTGAAGTAACTTAAAACTAGTTTTAATTTGACCAAGCCATCTGATATCGGCTTGAGAAAGACCCTCACCTCTAAATTAAACAAGTTTTCAAGGCAGTCCTCCCAAATATTTTTTTTTTCATAAATGCAAAGCAACTCCTTTAAGTAATAATAATACAGTTTAATGGAATATATTCCAAAAAAATTGAAGAATTTTATTGAACAACCCAATCTGAACATATTTGGGTATAATAAACTTATTATGTTTTTGAAAAATGGTTCGTCGAGGAAGAAATCATAAAAACATTCAAATTTACTTCATTATGTCATCACTTGTGTCAATTTTGCGTCGATTTTGCCAAATAAATGTTAATCAGATGTTTTCATAAAAATAAAATAACGGCTAAGGTGGGGATTATCGTTAAAAATAAATGTTTTGATTTATAGCGTTTTGGCTTTTTGATAGTTATGTAAGAACATCAATGTCATGGCGTCGATCAATGTGGAAAATACCACAAATATATATGTTTTGTTCTTGTTTTGTTTTATTTAATGTTGTACTGTTGAAATATTAAGCACATCACATTTGTCTATCATAAGTGTAATTTTTATTTTTTATTTTTTAAATGTACTTCTGTTCACTTTATTTTATCGTAACAGCCCAGAAAAGTATACGTGACACCTATGATTTAATATTTTCATAATACACATTATTATTATATTATCTAACCTAACCTAACCTAACCTAACCTAACCTAACCTAACCTAACCTAACCTAATCTAACCTAGCCCAACCTAACCCAATCTAACCAAACCATACCTAACCTAAACTTGCCTTACCTTACCTAACCCAACCTAACCCAATCTAACCAAACCATACCTAACCTAAACTTGCCTTACCTTACCTAACCTAACCGATCCAAATCAAACCAAGCCAAACCTAATCTAACCTTAACTAAGTAAACCAAATCAAACCGACCCTAACCTAACCCATTATGTCAACCTAACCACCGTTGATGTGTTTTTTTTTTGCTAACGGCGCTATAAAAAACATTTGCTTTATTAATAACATATAAAAACTCGTAATAACAATAAAGTACATTCTTTTTAATTAAATATTTAAATAGCGCAAATATCAAATATAGATTTTTGTAGAACTCTGTTATAATACTTTTTAGTTAGGTACTTTATCGCTTGTCAGGATTTAAAAAAAAAAGGAAACATTTTTCTTAACAGATAGGTACCTACTTCAGTTCTAAATATGGAAGGTTCACGTAGGTACGTGAATTTAAATCGCATGCAATAATTCGATTAAAAAAAATGGCTTAACAGTACAGCCGGGTTCCTACCTCCTCTATTCTGCGGTATATTTCATCAAATCGGAACGATTTTTTCTTCGATATCACACTTACTCTATTTCTATTCGATTTCAATTAATTTGTACTCGCAATTTTAACTCAAAGAGACGCAGCAAAGCTATCAGCAAAATGCCTTACTTATATTCTTAATAATTTATTTGTTAATTTCATGAATAATTTGTAGAACTTAAATTTTTTTAACGTTATTTTTAATAATACAATTAATCTTAATAATGAATTTGAAATTAAATTAGAGTTATACAAATTAAACTTGGCAAAAAAAAATTACCACTACCCCGTTTTTTCTTTAAAAGTAGGTAATTATAGTTAAACTTAAAAAAAAAATCTTAATTCATTTTTATGTCGTCGACTGTAGCAACTGCCATTCACACGCGTCTATTGCTTATAATATAGAATAGAACGAAAGTTGAAGTCGATTCAACACCGGTCTTTTATTTCTATCATGTATACTATCGCATAGAATAGATGAGGTGAGAACGCGGCTTTAAGTCATAAAAAATAACATTATAATTCCAACCCTTTAAATTCAAATTTGGAGATAAAAACAGTAGCAACTCTATTGATTAAAAATATGACTATAATGGAATAAGGCAACACAATAGACATTTTTCAGTCGTTATTTTTGTAGTTCACATTCAGTCCGCTTGGCGCGCCAATAAAAATATTAGTGTTTTAAAACTGTCACAACAGAAAATAGTTCTCAAGTGCTATATTTTACAATTTTAGGTGAAAACTTACATAAACAATAAAGCAGAATTGTGTTAAAAGTGTTATTTAACAATATTTGCAATTAGTTTTAAGATCTAAGCTCGAATTAAGCCAAATCAAGAGGCCAAGCAAATGTCTACCTCATATCAAATCGGCAAAATATGATGCTTTTTGAAAAACAAATGAGCTCTAGCGTGACTTGAAGCGGCTCACGCGGTAATGAACCCCGTTGCAGAGGGAGATGTGGGAGAAGGCGAAACAAAATCGAACTTTTTGAAAATAACTCCGCTCTTGGAAGAGTATAATTAATATATAGATATTTCAACGCATTAAAATATTTTTTTTGGGAGTTTAAAGTTTTTAACCACCTTTATCTGAAATACAATAGCCATCGACGTGCTCTTTCTTAACTAGGCGCAATATACTGTAGTTCGGCCCTGCAAATATAGCCACAAAGCTCGTGACTGCGACTGTTCATAAACTAACACTTTTACACAACCTTAAGGTATTCTTATTTTTGTCAATGGAGAAATCTACTCAAAGAGACGTTTTCACATTTCGTTCATTAGATTTTGGGTTGGATTTAGCATTCATTCGTGATTAATGAAGTAACTTAGAACGCATTTTTCACAAGAAAATTACGAAATCATCGCGAGTCAGTAAATTCAGTCATACACAATATGAAAAATAGGCTTCTTTCTCGTGTAGGTACTTCTCTCTGGAGCGAATGGGTTTGTTATATTTAATTTTCCTAAAATTCAAACTTGAGTAACTTGAGTCTCCCAATATCGAAAACAGTGAAAAAATCGACGTATAGATCGCGCAATTAGAATTGAGTCAAACAATACAAACTTAGGATCGTATGTATCGGTACATATTTTGTTTACACTTCCGACAATGATCCTTGCAAACGCCTTTGAGAAACAACCTTTTATGTTACTTCCACATACTTATTGTTATTAGACAAACAGACAGATAAGAAATGTATTGGAAAATCGAATTTGAACATTAGAAAACTTTATTTCAAACATTAATTTCCATAAAATATGATGTAGAAGAAGAATCATCTCCCTTCGGGAATTATGAACTACGAATTTCTGAACACCGTTTAATATCGATTTGAAAAATATTCACTTGAACCATGTTTTTTCATTTTTCCTTTCAACTAGTGTCAATCATCTTAGTGTTGCAATTTAAAACCATTTAAACGATCGCAACGCCACCCATTTGTGTCTACATTATTTTGCCAACTCAGAGTTCAGAGTTCTGAAGATGACGAGCAGTAAGTAATTATAAAAATACGACTTTAAAATAGCACGATACTCTCCATAACTAACCTACTTTATTAAAATGGCCGAGGTCATCTAAGAGGAACATCTGTGCGACCTGTTTCATACAAAACTTAATTTTGAATTTGAACCTAAAATACCCACCCAAACTCAATGAACTTTTTTTAAATTAATGCTATAGTAAATATCTAGAACCGATCTAATATAGTATTTCATTTATCTTTGTTTTGAATAATAAAAGTAATGAAAAATATTTATACGTTCAAAAGATACTAATCTCGCCTAGTTTATTATATGATTAATGACTATTCTCATAGAAGTTTACCATTTTTGCGCGTGTGTTCCATATTTTATTATTTTGTGTGTTTTCGGATTCACAGTCAATTAAGAATCCAATTGCAATTAATCATAAATCTAAAGAATAAATTAGCATTTTGATATGCGATAAAAATCTCTTAAACTAGAACTTGAAGAAATGAAAGAAATCGAGTTAGGAAAACAGACACCTCCTCAATAATGAAACATCTTCATATCTTTTATAGAAATTAGCTATCGCCATATAAGGCGCTCGATGGGTTATGATAATCTGCCGTTCTGTGAAATAGAGAAAATTAAATTAATTTCTCTAATTCACGAAAAATTATGTTTTTAAAATCTGGTTTTGCAGGCTTATGATGTGAAATTAAAAAAAAAACTGTATTTATATTTTATTCATATTTTAACAGAAGATATTTTAGTCTGACTAAAAGCATAAATCATTGAAATTAATTCTAACAAAATCAGCTAAAGTACAATAATATTGTGTAAAATGATATTAATGAAATTTCAATACATATATTATGTATACTCGTACATAGTTCGTTTGTATTTTTTATAGCAATTAGATTAGCCTTGTGTACTTAAATTAAAAATTAGTTTACGTAATTTATTTATTTATATCATGTTAATATAATACTGAGTAAGCAGATTGTACCCTTATTCATCGGTCTGTCGCGAGTAATTCCACTGGGACACCCACTTGGACATGAATCTGGTATTTTCACTATTTTTTTTAATTTTATGTTTATTTTTTTTTATTATTTCTTAATTTTTTTTAATTTTTTTTATTATTGTTGTAAAAATTAAGAAAAAAAAATCGTTATCGACGGCATTTTCATTTCATTTTTATGTTAACTAATGAATTTTCTACAATGGTTTAAAATATTCCATTTTTTGATTTGCCGCCAAAGTGGCATGTTCGTGAATATGGCGTTGCTGACGTAACGCCGATCGACGTCAGTGGCAGCCGTCTTACCAGCCAGTGGCGTTATCTACATCATGATGGCGTGTTTTCCCCAGTGATTCTAGATCGTTTTTAAATTCAATAATTATGAAGAAAAATTTTGAAATTACACATTTTTAGTGCGATGATCAGAATCAAAAATATAAACTTTGAATCTTCCACACATTTTTAACAGAATCCATAGTTTGTGAAAATACCTTATTTCGGTGGCCTGTTCTCTAAGATTTTGTCAAAATCGGCAGCCCATTGCAGCTTTTCGGATTTACAGATTCTTACGATGGTTTCATGCCTACTCAAGCATTAAAACATCTGTAACTGTAACAATTTACAACAAAAAAACCCCTTTAAATATTGAAAAATATACAAATTCGCAACACCAAACCCTTCACTGAAGCTAATCAGAATTTAATTGTGTATAAATTGAACTGTATCAATTATGGCGATATTTCAATATTTCAAGATAAAATAACCGCATTCCGAACTGAATTTTTGAACTGAATACATACTTTAGTTCGGAAAACATATTTCAAAAATATTCCATTAGGTACCGATAATTTAAGAACGCATCGAGTTCGAAAAAAACTGTAACAAACTACAGTTTTTTTTTCTTTTTAAAGGTAACCTTTTTTAATTTCACAGAATTTTTCTTTTCTGAAGGCCAATTAATATACGAACATATTAACAGAAAGTTGAAAGTTAAACCATAAGTAGAATTACAAAATCTCTGCGCCTTTAAGTATATACAAAAATCCATATAAAATATTTTAATGATGTCATTTGAATTTGCATTCGAAATTAATGTGATTAATATTTTTTAAATAAACTATTTAAATTCAAGTTTTGATGACCTTAATCGTGATTTACGCAATTTTTTCAGAGATTTCAATATATTACAAAAATGATTTTTAGTGCATTTTTTTAATAAAAGATAAAGGATCTTTTCCAAATCGTGGTAAATCATCAAAATATCTCGATAATTTATTTGAGGAGTAAAAAAAAAAAAAAGACTACATTAAAAAAAAAAAACAATGTTATAACACCACGTTTATTGCAAAAAAAACACCGTTTTTGCTGAAAAATAACCTAATTTTTCTAAAAAGAACCCGAATTTCACGAAAAATAACACCACTTTTTCCCAAAAAACGAGATTACTAATCAGATGAGAATTTGACAAAGTTAACTACTTGTCCCTTTTTATTAATTACATTTGATGCGTACAAAATTTAAGTGTTCAAAATAATTACAATTATTTTGAAAACTTAAATTTCATAAGGCTTGTTAGTAATAAATATACAATAATTCGCTTGCTTTGTAAATAATTAATTGCTCTACTAAGCAGATTGATATTTTTAAGTTTAAAAAATGCAGGTTTTAAACATAAATATTCAATGTTAGTTTAGAATATGTAATTATATATTACGTGTAGGTACTTTTAAAGATATGCGTTTTAGGTATGAAAAGCGGTAACATACGATATTACGTGATTGTTTTTCTCTTTTATTTTGAAATCAGCAAATATGGTTGCAAATGCAACAACCTGACAATGTTTTAATTCCATGCTACCACAGAGCAAATAAAACATAAAGACGTCCTAATACGCAATGGGTAGAAAGCAAAGGGGATGAGGGGTGAGGTAGGCATCCCGCCAATTTAAGTAAAACAGTAAATAAGTTTAAAAACAGGTTTGGCTTGTTTACAAAATCCGAATATTTTGTTATATTTAGTTTGACCTTTTTATAAATATTTAATATTTCGCTTACCATACTCAGTCAAAACAACGCGAAACTAGCGTGGACGTAATGAACTAGGCTGGTGCCAAAATGAATGTCATGTGACCTTTGCCTTCAGCCGTCGAAATGATACGTTAGGGCAAATCTATTAATTCTGACGTCAGTGCAAGATACTATCGTAGTAAACTGATAATGTTGGTTGGACAATGATGGATAACTTGGCTGGACCAGCTAGATTTTTTGTTTTTGAGTTATCTTCTCCTGTCTTCTGATATTAAGGTCACGTAAATATCATTTCTGAAATATTTTGACACTTGAGGTCTACTTCTAGTCTACACACATAATAAAGAGTAAAAGGCACGGGGCCCTCTCACAGAGATAATTACACCAGTGACCTAGGCACGGTTCGGACCTTAACATATCAAGAACCTAATAAACTGGTTTCTGATTTGATTAAGTACCCTTTTAAGGCAATAACCGAACTTGGCCGATGGGACGACACATAATGCTAGTTAGCACGTAATACAATATACAGGAATATATGTAGATTTTTGTTAACAACTTGTTTTACTACTATTTCCCCGTCCGTCAGTCCAACCAGGATCTGCAAATTCGACAAATGAATGGAATTTCCAAAACAAAAAATACAATACTTCTGTGACGTGTCTATGGTAAATTATATCATATAAGTAATGCTGGCATGATTTTTAAATTCTGAAAAATATTATAGCGCATTCAACATTCATTCATTCATAATCGAATATTGTAATACGAAATCTAATTTTGTAAGGGACTCTGCCAAACACATTTCTATGATTGAAAATTCACGTAATAATAAACTAGCTGATGTGTCCCCGGCCTTGCACGGGATTTCTCACTTGTCACTAGGGTGCCATAATTGATTTGACAGCGAAAATAACTATCGCCAAAATAAAGAAACATTCATTTGAATATTTTATTTATTCTAAACGTTTTTTTTTTCAAAATATATCTAAATCATAAAGTTCTTAACGTGTCTTCCATTTTGAAAATATTCTACCCAAAAAACCATCTTCTTTTGAATATGCAATCTATGTCTCACCAGAGTGTTATATCTATGGACTAACCTAAATAAAACATGGCGGGTTCAATGTTTTTCATAATAATTTTAAAACGATATAACAACAGTTTGGATTTCATTGAAAAAATTGAAGACAGACAGTGGAAGATACTCTCAGTATCGTCCTGGTGAAAGACCACCATTCAGAATTGAAACGTAGCTTGAAATGACTCTTAGCCGTGTTTGGTGACCAGATCTGAATAGCCAGGTATTTCCCCACCCCAATACCTTCAACCTCACAACATTCCCCAATTGGGGATGCCATAGTCTCACTGGCTCCAGATGGTTGGGAGCAGTTGGGACTCTTGTGCGGTTTTCACATAAAACAATTTAAAAAAGGCGAACATTCACTTTTATACATTAAGATTTGAAAAGGTTTGTGCGGGTTCTAATCCCAACTTCTCGTTTACCACATCAAATAGTCTAGGCGCCCTCGTGCTGCGTTTTATAGTCGCTCCTGGTTTATCTTGGAAATATTGGGAAGTTCTTAATTTTCCCGGTGTAAAAATAGCATAAAATAACCGCAATAATTTTTAGGTTAAATTTATAAAAATTACATAATTTTAGTGCTGTCGTTTCGAGCTTAAATCAAGTTTATAATAAAAATCCAAGTATTTCAAATATTTTGAGTTGAAATCTGCTTCGTTCTTCCGAATTAACGCATCGGACATCGGTCACATCTGGCGGTCGGTCGAAGGCCCTTACCACATGTTATAGTGAAGTGCCAAAAGTAAAAGAAACGGCTATTCGGGCTACGGTGGTTGTAAAAAATATTGTATACAACCGGGAAGTGGGATGTTCTGCGTCCTGCTGTGGACCGACCTGCTGTGGTCCGACCCCAACAAGGACACCGCCAGCTGGGGCGAGAACAAGCCTTTACCTTCGTCATTGATATAGTGGCCAAGTTCCTCAACAAGCACGACTTTGACCTGATCTGCCGGGTGCATCAGGTGGTAGAGGACGGGTATGAGTTCTTTGCCAAGAAGCAACTGGTCACCCATTTCTCGGCGCCCACCTACTGCGGGGAATACGATAACGCAGGAGCAATGATGTTAGTGGACGACGCGCTAAAGTGCTCCTTCCGGATCCTGAAGCCGGCCGACAAGCGTCACCTGGCGTACGTGCAGACCAACATCAATCTGTCCCGTCACGCCGCCCAGGGGCGTCACCAATACAAATAAGATTTTGAGGGCCCTATGGATCAATTACCCCGGCCACCATCCTCCCCTGCCGCTCCACCCTTTTAAGAGTATTCTATGTTATTTATCCTAAAAAATATGGATAATAATTCTTTGTCTTAGCTTAAATACATTCTTGAATATAATGGAAACAATCACTCTATCATTTGTATTAGCGTCTTGCAATATATCGTAAGGAATAAATAGTTAGCTTCTTTTTTTTTTCAATTTAACATTAAATTTAGTTTTGATAATTTAACTGCATCTCTTTATATGGTCTATAAATAATGTGTAATGATTGCCTGTCCAAAAAGAGAAAATAAATAAAAAATAATAAATTCGTAGAATAGACGAAATATAAGAATAATATAAGAATAGGAAGTAATATTTGTATAGCGCCCCTGAGGTGATTTTTCACAAAAGCGGCGCTATAGAAATGGTCCGATTATTATTATTATTATTAAATGCAACGGATGGCTACAAACACTTGAGTAGTTTATTGAACGATATATTTGTTTTTCTTTTCGTAGCATGTTGGTACTTGATACAAACACACGTGTATTAAAACATTCATCATATTTCAGTATTTAAAGAGGTGCCTACTTCAATAATAAGTACTGGTAGATGCATGTTCGTCAACCATTTTACTAGGGTGTTAATTTTTGTTAACTTCTCTTCTTTAGATTGCCTCTCCATCGCCTTAACAAGTGTTAATGAATGTCTTAAAACACACAAATACACACCATAGGTAGGTACTAATTAAAACATTGCTTGCGTTTTTAAAACAATTATAGAATAAGGAACTCCTGTCCATTTTTTTTATCAATAATACTCAAACTTATATATCAGAATATTTCGTTTTTTTAGTTAGTTTTCATAGTTAAAATAGTTTTCAAAGTTTCTATTTTTCAAAGCCCGCTAAAAATCACCAAATCCATGGCCGGTCGGTTTTGATCTGTTTTAAGGTTAGAATGTCAAATGTAAAAACAATGATGAGCTTTACCGTACGTAATTTTATATCGTATTCACGGTAAACCATAACTAAACACAAGTAATAAAATTATGTACCTTTTTAGATACTTTAACTCGAAGAATAATAATAGCATTGAGCATTAACATTATTATAATATCTGTATTGATAATTGGTTTACTCGTGAATATTCCAATCTCTTTCATTAATAATAGTTTTTCATATTGAACAACCATTTTAGAATGTTTATTTTTTATTTTCTCTCATTTTTTCCGTTTTCATATTTCATTTGGGTTATGTTAATATTCTTTTCTACAATGATTAAATATTAAAATGTTGTTTTTAAATCTCAATAAAAATAATTAATAATTAAAAATTGAACAATTATAGAGCTTAAAGTCACCCAAATTAAATTTAAATTTGGCCAAAACTAAAAAAAAACACATTTAAAATTCAAAACAAAATCGATAATTAAAAATGTTCATAATAATCCAAAAACAGAATGCTCACGTGACGTCAGATGTTTCAAATGCGATGATACCAACATAACAAGTTGTTTTGATGAGACAATTTTTTAATCGTCAGCTGCTGAACAACCAATAGTACCAACCGAATAGGGCGTTTTGATGAAATTGTATTTGAAAGACTTTTAAATAACCATTTAGAAATTTTATTTAAATAAAACTTGTATATTTGGAATCGACGTTTGTTGATCTATGTGAATATATATTTTTGTAAGCCTCCCCACTTTTATTAAATAATAAAAAAAATGTTTTCTTTAAACCACTTTTTAATAAATAAATATCTACTTATAAATGAATTTAAATATATATATATATATATATATTCACTTTTAAATAACGATTAATAAATTCTACGTATAATTAATAAAAGTTATATATTCAGAATCGGCGTTTGCTGATTTAAATGAATGTATATTTTTAGAGCTATTATATTTTTCACTGGAGTTCCTTATTAGAGAAGTTGATCGAACTCAACGTAATGTCAAAAAGAAAAAATGACGTATAAAGAAAAACAACAATCCAGATTCTAAACATAATTTTTCAAACCGTTTAATGTTAACTATGTAATATTATTTTAGCATAGTAGGCAGGTATACTATTATTATGAGAGTCAAACATATTTATTTATTTATTTACGCACATTTTGGGCTTTACACACATTTAACTTTTTTTCAAATACAGTTTGCAATGTACGGACATGTTTAATATTAATGCTGAAATGAAGATAAAGAAATATATCAAAGAAATTTAAAATTTTAATAATGATTTACATAAACAACGGCATGGAAAAATAATAAAATAACTGGAAGCAAAGAAGATGTTTGGTAATATTTTAATGATAATTTTAATATATATTTTTTTACTTATTGAAGTTTATAAACCTCATTGTAATATTTAACCATCGAAGAAGATAATATTAACACATCCCAAATGAAACACGAATCCGAAAAAAAACAACAGTAAATAAAAAGGTATCAGTCGCATCTGGGGCTCGAACCCAAGACCTCTGTCTATCCGGGACAACCGCTTTACCGACTAAGTTAATGAGACCAGTTCAATTTACGCCATCTTCACCGATATCATACTTCAAGTTCAAGACTTGTTAATATTATCCTCCATTTTTAAATCCCATATTATTGGCCGCTATTATGATGATTGCAAAGTTTTCCCGAACACAATTGCAATCGGAATAGTGTCTCGGATATACCTATCTGATTTTTATTTACATGAGACATCTATTGACTTTTTTTACAAGTCTAGGAAGAAATATTGATTTTTTTTTCAACTTATTGAAGTTTGTAAATCTCATTGTAATATTTAATCATTGAAGAAGATAATATTAATGCATCATAAATAAAAACAAAATCCGAAAAAAACATCAGAAAGTAGAAAGTAAAAGAGCCCCAGATGCGACTGATACCTTTTTATTTTATGTTTTTTTCGGTTTTGTGTTTCATTTGGGATATGTTAATATTATCTTCTTCAATGGTTAAATATTACGATAATTTTAATGATCAATATTAAATTCAAAGACTATTTTTTAACACTTCTCTAAGCCATTGAGTTAGGATAAAATAATAGTGTACTTAACTTTATTACAGTGAAATAAGTTCAAAGCAGAGCTAGGCAATTTATTCAGTTAGACTAGTTGTTCTACTTGGCGAAATAAATTTAACTAGATTTGGTTATATTTCGTTATCGGTGCGTTAAATATATCGACCATGTCTTTACCGTGTTGCAATCCCCGATATTGATTTACTTGATACACGGAAAGAAATTAAATATAGTGTATTTCAGGGCTGTGAATCATTGAATTTATAATTTTATATGAATAAGTTAAGTCAGTAATTGTTCCACGTTCTGTATAATTATTTAATAAAGCGGTGATAAGGACAAGGAAGGTTGATTGTAGTTGTTTCAATGTTTCTATTTTTTTTATTAATACCATCGCAATCAGCGTTCATTAAAATTGTTTTCCTTGTAATTATGAACTTGTTCCCTACCATGTTTTTATTGCACTTTGCACAGACGGAGGTGTTATTTCTAATATCTAATGATTTTCGTTATTGTTTTGCGTTACAAGTAGTCATAATAAACAATAATTATTATAATTGTACATAAGTTTACAATCAAGATGTGTAAACAATGTCCACTTGGAGGTTATATAATATGAACTAACGGGGAAGGCACATATGTCTATACCTATTACTGATATATATAAAAAGGTAAATTGCATTCATCATAAAAACCTGTCTATGATATAAGATAATTCTTTAGATTTTCACGAATGATGGCATTTGAATTTGTTTTTTAGGTTAAGGAAAGATTTATAAGTCTTGATTGTAGATATAATAAAAAATCATATTTCCACGTGGCTTACCAAAGACAACGTGGGCTCTTTTTGCGAGCTGTCATTGTACTGTCAAAATGCTAACTGAAATCGAGTTATTTTTTCTCATATGGATTTATCCTACTATCATAGGGTTCGTGATGGTAAAACTTAACGAAATAATTAAGGGTTTGTTGACAAATTCTTAAGAATAACTTGCATCAGCCAAAATCTACATTTTCTCGGTGAAATTGTGATCACATTTTAACGAGAAAAAAAGTGTGGAGTGATAAAAATAAATAAAAAAACCACAACAATTCAGATTATTTTCATACTACGGTGTTACTGACTAAAAACATAACACTGTTATAATTTTATTTTATATTCTCTCTTGAAAAATGTATTCCTGCGGTTTTTTTACGTCATTATTCAAGGCTTATTATAATATTGAGACGAAGTTGAGGTAGGAACTTGCATAGTAACTGTGTAATAGAGATTTTCCTCTGTGTCTAAACGTGTTTTATCAGTATGCATGTTAAGATTTATTATCTTGGCCAGTAAGTAGTATAAATTGATTGAAATTTATGGTGTTAATCGCGTTGTGGTTCTTCTTTCTTTAACCAACATTTCGGTCAGCTTTGCAGAGTACATCATCAAAAGAGATTTATTGCGGCGAGGCAGTAAACCAGCATAATGTAATAAATGAAATCGAAAACGTTTTTACGGTAGGTGTGTTGACTACCGGTAAAACAATAGAAGAGTTTGTACATTGTACAAGTTTAAAGGTTTATATTTCCCATGTAAAAAACGTTTTTTGTAACAAAGAATGTAGTACTAACAATGTTAAGACACACATTCCCCTCCCATTATTTCAAAAATTTCACAATTTATTTCAACACGTTGGATGTCCATCGATGAGACGTTCGAAGAATTTTTGTTGAATTAACAGTCTTGCATTAAGACAATATTACCTTGATCAAAGCAATTAAAGACCTAGGACGTGATGGATTTAAAGGCTACGAAATATATCATTAAAAAAAAACTTTAAATTTATTCTTCACAATGTTTGGCTCGTGGGGAATTTCCCTTGTGGTGAGAAGGATGTGTTTACTTTGTAGCAGGTTCTAATATATCATCGAAATTGACCAGGAAACATAAACAGGTACTCATAAAAAGTAATAAAAAATGTTGTTATGTTTTTACATTTGCCACTAGACAACATAAAAAAATATAAACGTCACATAGTATTGTTTATGTGCATAAATTAAAACATAACCAGACACTTTAAACAGCGCGCCTTTTAAATTCTATGCTGAAAAATCTACCCGTCCCTAAGGTCCGTATAGGTAATACTGCTCGCCCGAAATGAATTCCATATATGCGTTATGACTTCAGCGACTACGAGACTTTCTGTCCTAATAAATAGTTCTTACAAAACATACTAGTGGCGCTTCAGCGGCAAACCGTGTGAGCATGCAAACTTTGAGAATCTGCTAGTTGTCTGGGTGCGCATCGACTGTAGGATTTGATTTATCAAAAGACGATATTTTTGTTGTTGTTGTGATTATCGTACTAACACGAAAAAACTTAAAAGCTGTTATTAAAATAAGTTAATTACTGAAGATGTTACTTTTTATATAAAATATCGAACAGTTGACGGCCTCCATGGTCGAGGGGTAAGGCTCTCGACTGCGAATCCGAAGGTCACGGGTTCAAATCCCGGCGTGCGCATGTAAATTTTATTTAATTAATTTGTGCTGTTTTACAATTGATTAATTTAAAAATAATATATAGTATATTTGCGCACGTTCCAGAGTGGAAGATACTCTCAGTATCGCCCTGGTGAAAGACCACCATAATAGCCAGGTATTTTTCCCACCTTCCCCATCCCCTTCTCCTCCCCTTCCCCAATACCTTCAGCCTCACAACATTCCCCAATTGGGGATGCCATAGTCTCACTGGCCCCAGAAGGTTGGGAGCAGTTGAGAATCTTGTGCGGTATTCACATAAAAAAAATTGTCGTATTTAAAATTGACAGGTCAGTGGCAGAGTTGGCATCGCGTTTGGTTCTCACCCATACGTCGTGAGCTCAATTCCTCGTCTGGCTAAGTCCTCCATCGCGACATAATCAATATATTCCGTTTACTGCGAAGATAATAGAAAATTTTCAAATGTTGTCAGGTTATTCGTAACCCGGGAATATTTGTCTTTATTTTAAAAAAAGTCCCTTTCCTAACCTACGACCATATATTATTCATTTCTAATTTCATTATTCACAGACGTTTATAAATTGCGGAAATGTTTCTTGTTGTCAGGTTGCTAAAGGTCGCTAATCTCTGGTGCAGTGATATACTGAAATTCCTTGAGATCTAGACAAAAATATAAAATATTTTCACAAAAATTATATCTTCCACGAATCACCACTGAACATAACAGAACGTAAACTGAAAACAGGTTGCATGAATTTGTATTGGCTTAATTTTACCCGTTGATTTAGGCGGATTACTCGCTAATACCCAAGTACAGGTTTGATTGGTTTATTCAAGAATAGAGGCTGTGTTGTATGTCAAAACCCAAGCCCAGAAGTTTAATTTTATGATGCGACCCAGATTTAGAGTGGGTACCTTGCCTGGTATTTAGTTTTAAAAACATTATTCCATTCATTTGTTTGGGACCGATCCAATTTCTGAAGGCGGTGGTAATAGCAACAAAATCATAAGGGTGGTTATATCCGTTTGTACTGGATGGTCACGCTATTGACATCGACCATAAATCGCCGGCTTCCTCTTCTTGAGATTTTGAGTAAGGATTTACAGATGAAACAGTGACTTCACGAAAGCCGTCAGTTGGTTGCTTTTTTTTTAAATTTGACAATCATTTTTTTTGTTACATGCATTTATTATATAAGCACACAAAGGCAATAATTTTATTTTTATTTTTTATAATTATAAAAAAGACAATGTGGAGAGAAAGAAAATAATAACTATGACATCCCCAATTGGGAAATGTTGTGAGGCTGAAGGTATTGGGGAGGGGAAGGAGAAGGGGAAGAGGAAGGTGGGGAAAATACCTGGCTTTTCAGATCTGGTCACCAAACACGGCTAAAAGCCATTTCAAGCAACTTTTCAATTCTGAATGGTGGTCTCTCACCAGGGTGATACTGAGAGTATCTTCCACCCTGGAACGTGCGCAAATATACTATATATTATTTACTTTGTTAGATTAAATAACGCACAATCTGTACTAAAAATTGCTTGAACCAGCTGTGTCCCCATTTATTGGGATAAATTATACAGTTTCTAAGCGTGCTGGGCAGCAATTTATAGTATCTACGGGATGAGGCCCTCAGCGTCATTGAGGTGATTTTTCACAAAAACGGCGCTATACAAATCATTAAATTATTATTATTATTATTATTATTATTATTATTATAAGGAATAAAGGAACAAATTGGCAAATGCGTCATAGGGCGGAAAATTAATTACTTTTGTGAGTAATTCAATCTTGAAAGTTATTAACACGTTTAGGATGATTTTATTTAAAGAAAGGCAAACAAATGACCTCATCAAATATAAGTCATATAGAAATGTGTGAAAACTGTAAACATAATTTCTCAGTTATTTCAAATATAATATTTTAGGTAATGAGTCTCTGTTGTCCGATACACTGTTGTTAGGTATAATGTATTATAATTGAATTCACAACCGTGAACCAACAGTTTCAAAAATACAAATTGTGTGAGTTTGATTGCGCCAAACGCAATTAGATTATATTCTTCATATACGATTTTGAAAGATTTCTATTGGTATTATTTACAACTGGTTATTTTTATTATTATTGTTATTTTGATTTATTTTTCTAATTTCAAATTCCACATACAACTATGTTGCACTCCCACGAATTATCAATTAAACTCATTACGATACTGTTAATTATTGCTACATGATATTAGGTTTTACAGAGTTTTCAAGGCAAATATGTATATGAAAATATAAAAAAAAATATATATATATATATAAAGAAACAACAGGAAAATAATATAAATAAATGTACAGGTTCGAAACGTACAGATACAATAGAAAGACATAACAACGTTTTAAAGGACGGCTATAAGAACAGAGTTGGTACCTATAATGGTTTTCCAAATATCATTTATAAAAATAAGATTTCAGAACATCATTTCGAGATTTGTCCGAAGCGCACCCTTGTCTTAATTCTCCGGGCAACTTGTTATAACTGCTGTAGGCAAAGTATTCCAACGATTTCAGCCCGTACTTTGTCGAGTGTATTTTTGATATGTGTAGTTTGTGGTGTTGTCGTGTATTATGTTGGCGAACGTCGTGATTATAGTTTAGTGTTATAATAAAACTTTAAAAAGGCACTCAAACCCGAAGAGTAGTATAATTTTGTCTTAAAAATATTAATATGAAGACCTTGGCGGCACGGGATTTGTAATAATTAAAACATTTGTATTAAACAATTCGAAAATAATCTACCCGACTAGATTTTCGCAACATTATAATATTATCCTAAAGTGATCATCTCATCGCATGGAATGCATGGCCGATTGCTCAATTTACTTTACAGTGCAACACACTGTATTGGCAGGTACGAGTATCTCACATTTTATAACCAGTTCCCATGAGCCTACTTGGGAAATTGGTTTCAAAATATAAGCTGTCAAGGAAGACGCTTGATATTTTTTTATGATTTAATACGGTCAAGCATTTCAGATTTTAATTTTAGCTCCATACCTGTCACTGAAATAAAAGCTTACAAGAGAGAACCGGCAAGTGAAAACGCAGCAGGTAAAATCACAATTTAAATGAGGTGATGATTCATTTAAGATTGAAGTGAACAAACTTTTTTTATTATTGTTTTGCCAATTTATTCTTTTATTCGTTTTGTGCATTGCTTTTATGACTTGTTTTATGTGAATTTTATTCGTGGTTGTTTCATTAGAATAAAATCTTTCCTTGATTTAAAAAAAATTATAATCTTTAGTTATTTACTATCCAAATAGCATACTTAATTCCTATAAACACGGGTTGCTTTTCCAGAATATTTTGATCTACAATGTTTTTGTCGTAAGGGTCTTCACATATTCACATTGACATTTATCCTTTTTATGTGTTTTTTTTTTACATTTTATAGACAGTGTGAAATATACTCTCAATGTCCTGATGAAATACACTCTACCATCGTATTTCTAATAATGACCATAGACTGGCTCGGATATCCTGATGTTCATCGAACACCCCGCAATGCGATAGAGAAAGAAATATCTGAACGCTGGCATTCTTTGAAGTGTCTAATTGTTTATCAACCTTCCTCTCCTTCATCGTTTCCCCATAATTATTTTCTTCCGTTTCAAAACATTCTGCATTAGTTATGCCATAATCCGGCTTGTAGTTCGAGGAAATTGGATTCTTCAATAGCATAAAAATGGTTAAACTTTTTTTTAAAGAGTATGCATTTATCATTGAATGGCTGATGATGAGATGTTATTGAACATTGACTAACTTCTAAGCTTTTTTATAGAATTTCTAGCCTCGACATGTTATTTGCTTTTATTCGCCACGAGATGTAATAATTCCTTTGTGTGTTAGTCTGAGCAATCTGAAGGACGTCGGTAATGTCTTGATGCGTTGTGATCTTGGTGGAAAGAAATAAGTTGTGGTCATAGATAAAAGAAACAAGAAAGATGGGCCATTAAGGGGAACGGTTGCGCTGCCTGTTTCATAAATAACTTAATTTTGGTTTTGAGGCCAAAATACCCATCCAAACTGAATGATATATTTTTAAAAAATAATGGTTTAGTAAATATCTAGTAATAATAATCGGATGATTTTTATAGCGCCGCTTTGTGAAAAATCACCTCAAGGGCGCTGTACAAATATTACTCCCTATTCTTATATTATTCTAATATTATATCTATTCTATGAAGTTTTTTTTACATTTAGTACGGATTAGAAGTAATTTATTTTATTTGTTTTAAATTATGAAGTATACGCCGTGAAAAAAAAAAAAATTTCATAATTTTAGAGGCAACTTTGAAAATTATTTGCGGGTTTACTGTATTTAAAAAAAAATGTATATATTTATTATGTAAATATGATTATGTAAATAAAAATACAAAAACAAAACATTTAAAAAAGAATGTTTTTTTCGGGGAGGGTATTTTAAATTACGTACGGAAAATTGGTGTTCCAACGTAAACTGATCGTTTTTAATTTAATTTAAAGTCCACCATAATGCTTATTTTAATATTTTTTAAATTTTATACTTCACTATATTTTCAAACCAAACGGGGAAAAACTTTTTTAAATCGCCGTTAGCCCCAAATAATTGTTAAATGTGCCTCTAAAATCGCAAAAAAACAATTCCTTTAATGGCCCATATTTCATAATGTAAAAGAAAAATAAATAAATTACTTCTAATCCGTGCTAGATATTTACTATAATTTTTGATGATGAAAAAAATCATTAGGTTTAGGTGAGTATTAATCCAAAATTAAGTTTTGTATGAAACAGGCCACGCAGCCGTTCCTCTTAATCATTATTGGTATGAAAACGCGCGCACAAAAGTGTCACCAAATTGCATCGCCTTCGTTTCTACGTACACACCAAATGCAAAGTTTCATTGCCTCCGTCCCTTTGATAGTCCGTGCAGTTTGATCGTGGCTCTGCGATAATCGGCACGCTTCCAAGCTATATATCCCTTTGCTTCTTTTAACTATGGTTGTGGTACATCTAACGGGCTAGCCTGCTTCAAACGCAGTCATATTGCACCAGCCCGGCGAACGTGTTGCTAAGTGTTACCAGGCTCGCAGATTGGCAAATGGGTGAGTGGTGGAAGACAGCGGAATCTATGTACTTGCAAGTATCACTGCTAAATACTTATATTACTGAACCCCGCATGCTGATAGTACCAGGTTATGTACCAGGCACTCGCCTCTCCGCCAGGCACCAGGCACCGAGCGCCTGTACCTGTGAGCGATCAACTTTAATAGAGAATGTGCGAAGTAAGAGCTAGCTGTAATTTTCTCATTACGTCCACCAATCAGCCCTGATAGGTGTCCGAGATTCGAGGTAACAAACCGCGGCGAGCCTTTCAAATTATGTCCTTGGAAAGAAGTAGGATTGAAAGTCTTCACTAGTAATTGTGGTAACATTGGTACAATGTAGTTCAAAACGAAGGTATATATATTTTTCTTTTTTTATTAAGGAAAAAACACAGATACAGATGGTAATTAACAAACAATATAAAATATCTTAACTATTTCTCAAGGGTAAACATGAGCCGCAGATAAAACTAACCACACAGATAAATTTAAAATGTAAAAAAAAGTAAGTTGTGTTACACAGAAAAACTAGAAGAGTTACACAACGGCTAAGCCAGTGGCGTGCCTTGCCCTATGACCAAAGGTAGGCTATGTGTAGTTTTTAAAGATCGGGTATGAATTATGCAATTGAATATTTGAAATATGTTACGTTAAATGTTAGTTTACTATCATTTTCCACTGATTATTGTGGTTAACTGAATAAATGAGCTTACACAAGTTGGTTTTTTTTAATTTTGAAATTCATGGTGGAATTCCATTTTAAAATGAATTGTTTTGATTAAAAAACCTTTGTAACTATTTTCTACTTATTTATTTTCGACCTAACCGGTTTCACCCTATCACGGCCATCGTCAGACTGGTACAGTTAAAACGAGGTGAACCTATTATAACGTAATAAAATATTTTAAGGAGCCATTAAAATGTACCTGGATTACCCGTAGTTCATGTATAGGACAAAAAGCGCTATAAAATACATTTTAGCAAACAAAGACGGAAATCACAGGGAAAAAACAAAACCAGAAATGAACATCTGTTCAAATAAAAGCTGACACGAATCACATCATATAATTTTAAAAAAAACATAGATTCAGTAAACAAACATAATGTAATCCGTCTTCCAGAGGGTAGTAAACCAACCCGAAAGTAGTTTTAAAAATATAATAATAGTAAACAGTACCGTCAGTAATAAAACAAATTTCAAGTCATAAATAAAAACAATATTAGAAAGCAGGGGAACTCACTCCCGACATCTATGCTATATATATACCATAGATTTAGTTTTAATTGTGCCAGTCTGACGATGCCCGTGATAGGTTGAAACCGGTCCGGTCGAAAATAAATAAGTGGAAAAAAATACAAAGGTTTTTAAATAAAAAAAAAATCATTTTACAAATTAGTATTGAACGTAATAAATGAGTGAACGATCGGTCAGTGGCTAAGTTGGCATAGCGTCTGGATCCCACCCCGGCGTCGGGAGTTCAACTCCTCGGCTGGCTAAATCTTCCATCACGACACAAGCAACATTTTCCGCGTAATGTTATGATAGTAGGAAGTAGTATTTCAAATATTACCAGGCTATCCGTACCCGGGAACGGTTGTATTTCTTTTAAGAGAAAAAAAAATCCTTACCAAATTCATGGAAAAAATACACTTTTTTAATCAAAAATTCGTTTCTTTTATTATTTTCATGGTTCCGTTTTCTTAGAGCGCAGAGCTTTTCAGCTCTTATGGACTTTACGCTACTGATCTAAACGAATTTTCTGCTGAAAGTATCTAACAAATGTGAATTTATATATAGAATATGTCGAAATCGTTAGGAGTTTGATTTTGATAAAATAATTTGCACATTCTTTTGATTGAATCCCCAACACCAGCATTTGTACGCGTTCCGCTAACGTGGAATAAGTCGTTAAACCTAATTGCTTTGGGTGGTACTTTTATGTTTATTAGTTCAAGTAAATAAGTACAATCAATTATATTATTATTAATTGATAAACTAAAGTTTTTTAAGACAAGATTTTTGTGCATAGCGCAAAGGGTAACAATTATTTTTATATACAATAATTATTAGCCTGAAACACTCATCCAAATTGAAAAAACCTTCCAAGAAAAGATAAATGTCGCCGACAGGACTCGAACCTGCAACCTTCTAATATCCGGTCAGATGCTCCGGTCAGATGCTCCGGACAGATGATCTGGTCAGATGACCGGATATTAGAAGGTTGCAGGTTCGAGTCCTGTCGGCGACATTTATCTTTGCTCGGAAGGTTTTTTCAATTTGGATGAGTGTTTCAGGCTAATAATTATTGTTTATAAAAATAATTATATTATTGTACACTTTATATAAAGGTCAAGCCTGATTCTTCGGTTGGAATGAGTGGGTACGTAATAATTAATAATCCAAGAGCAGTTCTACATTACGTCAATTTTATAACTGAGGCATCGCAGAAATGGGGGGCCACACGGGGGTACACTATTCATAAGTTGTGGACGGGTCAGCGTGTTGTAAATGAGAATATATGTTTCACCTTTTCGGAATGCGTTACTATTTCTGAAAACAAAAGCCTCCAATCGATGTATCAAAGAATGCCGTCTTCATTTCGCTGGCTTTCATTTCGACAATGAAGGTAGAGAAGAACCGTTAAAAACTCGGTACAACAAAAGTACTTTGCAATTGGACAGAGCACTGGCACCACGTGAGTTTGAAAGTTGTAGTAATTAATTATTGAACAATGTTCAACTATACCTGTAGATAATCTGTTTGTTTGAAACGGCACACCTCATAAACGGTGAGCGCGTTTGAATTTTTCAATTCAGCGCAACTATTGAAGCTAGTGAAATTTCCAGAATGAGCTATGGAGCTTTGAAGTACTGATTTAACTGTCATACAATAACAAATGAGAAGATATAATTCGTTCCTTGTTTTCGATAAAAAAAATAGATAAATTAGAAGATTTTGAATAGAGTTACCAGTATACTACCGAGTGAAACCGGGTTGTAAAGTTATAAATAGTTTGTACAAAGTTATTTTGATTGATCATAACTCCATTAGTTGTTGTTGATATAAAATTTTAACAAAGTGTTGCTAATTCGTATGATAAATTGCATTGATAAAAAAATTCAGCCAACGTTTTTGTTACGCAATTCCGCCATGCACACGAGTCCAAACAAATAACTAGATATCCTTCGCTTTTGTTAAAATAGTAATTACACACTGTTGGCGTGAATTCAAAAGTCGTTAAGCTAAAGTTGTTAAGCGTGGCAGGCGGGCATTTCATCACGTTCGTAAGGATCTTACTTAATTGTTAATTTACAAGTAATGCGGTCCAATGAAATTCCTCAAACATTTTCACGCGCGTGGTTTCATTTCGTATGAATTAAATGTTTTTAACATTGCATCGGGTGTGGAACCTCAACACTGACTGTTTACTTGTACAAAATACTCTAAATGACAACACCTCCAGCTCCTGACATTCGATGGCTACATAATACACCAGCGGCGCGAATTGGAGGAATTGATATTTTTTTACATTTTAATAGGTCTTCTGCATATACTTAATAAATTATAGAAATCGTAAATTCATTAAGTAAATATTAGATAACCTACGTATTATGTCTTTACTGCTTTTTTGCTCATATGTGAAAAAATATTGCTTGGCTAATTGTGATATTTTTTCTTCAATATCTTATTTTTAGACATTTTTTTGTTTAACATTATCACAATTCTTAACGATAATTTTTATTTGTATATGCTTTAATGAGGACATTTAATATATATATAACGTAATTCTCATAAATTAAAAAAAAATTATTTACATATTATTTACCTCTTCCCGTAGTATGTTGATCTGGTAAGATTTTAATGACCTATGTTGATCCACCTTTAACACCGTAGCCCAGATAAATGGTGTTAAAGATAGATCATCAAAGGTCATTAAAATCTTACTAGATCAACATACTACGGGAAGAGGTGATTATATATATATATATATATAAATAATATGTAAATAAATTTTAAAAAAAATTATAAGAATTACGTTATTTAAGAAAATTTATTAAGTGATTTATTCCCTTTCTAAACCGCCAGACCGAGCGCTGGCGTCGAGTGACGAAGCTTATACCTGTAGCCTCTTTAATATTTTTTTCAAATATGATCAAAAAAGCAGTAGTCAGGTTTCCAAGAATTTATTTTATGACTTTTCGATTTTTATAGTTTATCAATAATATATTTCACAGAAAATCTATTAAAATGTATGGAAAACCCAATTCAGCCAACGTGGGCCGGTAGAGACCCCAGTGTAGAATGTTACCATCTCAATGTATGGGAAATGTCAAGAGCTGGAAATATAAAGTATTTGCTTGTACCTACTACCTAGTGTGCAATTAATACCTACCCAATAACTAATAGATAACTGTAAAATACTATAATGTTAGCATTAAGACAGTATTGTAATCTAAAGATATGAAAATATCGTTTTTTTAATGGTGTGATTTTTATTATTCCGTAGACTCTCCTTGACAAGCCCATCTAAACCGAATAGCGATATTCATAAAATTGGCCGAGTTATAGAATTTATAAGTGTGACAGGGAGGGCGGTAGCGATGCAGCTGCGCGCTCCCACTGAGAACCAATGAGAAGGAAATACGTACATATAACGTAAAGGGAACGAGAAGCAAGGACTAAAGAAGAGAAAGATATGGCCATAATCAATTTTACGAGAGAGAGGAAGAGGTTGTTTATGACCTTGGCTGGCTGTTTAACCGGTAAGTGTGAATAATTTCATGTAAACCTCATCAAATGGTATAAAAACTGAAAAAGGAGTTTCATAAAACTATGCTGTACAAATTGGCAACGGTGATATCTCGGTAACCAATAGACCGATTGAGCTGTTTTTAATACTATTATCAAAATTGGGTCGATACCATTTATATATTATGTTTTATAACTCGGTAAAACAGAAGAAAAATCAAAAAAAAGTTTATCATGTCGCAATTTTATGAAGAAAAAAAAAAAAGTCAAATCTGCTACCAAATATCACAAAATTCGTATTTTTTTTATCAAATCGTAACTTTTTCAAATATATGCAGCGTCCGGGAGACTGGTTGCCATTAAGGGGTGTTTTTTGTGCATTGTCGTATTCCCATAATATATATACTAAACCAAAGTGGTGTGCGTACATAAAGCCTGAAAAGATGTGCCTATAACCAACCGTTGAAGAAATTAAATTTAATTGTTTTGTTTTCTAGAAATTGTCAATGGTCCTACATTGATAAATTGTTTCCATATAACAAATTTACTCTTTCAGAATACTAAATTGGCTATTTTAAAATATACAATGCGCAATTTTATTCATACCTCAACTTGAAAAACTGCACACAGCCAATGGCTTGCAGTACATAAAGGTTGAAAGCTGTGCCTACCCTAAGGTAAATGAACCATCTGAAAATATTATAGAAAATTTAAAAAAATGTGACCAATTTCGGATCAAAATCTTTTTTTCCATGAATTTGGTAAGGGACTGGACGAACTTGTACGCTCTTTTATTCAGTTGGCCATAACGGTCGCGGGAGATGATAATACAATGGCCATTTTCAAATATTCAATGCGAAATTCATACCTGAACTTGAAAAACTTTTTTTGGTCATAGAGTAGTGCACGCCATTGCACACAGCCGGCCTTTGGTCATAGATCAATGCACGCCACTGCGAAACTATATATGATCATACGTTTTTTTAAAATTAATATAACTTTTTTTTTACTTAATTTGTACATGTTATTAAAAGTATTATATAACATTTCAAAAAAAATTGAAACGGTTATGAAATTATTAAATCTAAAAAATCCCCCCCAAAATAACATTCTAAACAACAATGCTGCCTTAAAAGCGAATACAAAGGAATCAATGAGTATTTTGTAATGGCGTTGCGTGTCAAATAATAAAGTAAGTTGTTTTTGTGGTTTCGCCATTTTAATAGACAGAGAGAAACAAGTGTTGCTAATACCTTTGCTACTCGCGGGAAGCAATGGATCAAAAATGGACGATAGATAGGCAGTAATTAGAAATATAATACATCTATGTATGTATGTAACTTTGTGGTGCAAAAATATTAAATTATTCTTCATGATAAATTTAAGTGCAAGACTTCATTTTAGATTAAAATTAATTTATTTCGAACCCAACCGAGACGTCAAGTCACTTTAGTATATTAAAATCTAGTATCATATTGTGATGTGTCAAAATTAATAACAGCACAAAAACTGTAGTGTTTTCTAAATACTTTAAATTTTTAATATGATAATAAGGAACTCCAGTGAAAAATATTCTAGCTAAATAACTATATGTATATATTCGCATGGATCGACAAACGTCGATTCTGTAAATGTAAGTTTTGTTATATGTTTATACGTAGGATTTATAAATCGTTATTTAAAAGTGAATAAAAAACCATCTCATCTAAACGCCCGGTTTATTTATTTTATTTATTGATTTTTTAATATAATAGATATTTATTATAAATTAGCTGAAGTGCCCGGCATTGCTCGGGGTTATTAGTAGTTTGGAGTAAAGTTTTAATCTATTTAGAGTCACTTCTGCTTTCTTGAATGTTTCTGACCGATTTTTCTCATTTAATAGAATAACAGTAACATCTGCAAAACTTATGATTTTGCCTTTACATTCCATGTGACGTATGGGAATTAAATTGAATACGATATTGACAGTTCTTGGATATCGAGGTGAGATACCGATAAGGATGCGGTACGGATTGGGGTAGCCGTAGCTCAGTTGATTAGAGAGCAGGGTCCTGGATATACCACGAGGTCCTGGGTTCGAGTCCTAGCTGCTAACGTTACTTTTTTTTCTTTTCTGTGTCGTTTCGGTTTCATGTTTTGTTTTAAGAATTGTTAGTATTATCTTCAATGATAAAAAAAAAACATGTTATATAACTGTATGTTTTCCCAAACAAAATTAAATTAAATGAATACTTCATTTAAGTATTGTTATATTTTTCAATATTTAAAAATAAAAAAAAAACATAAATGAATCATTAAATTATTATGTCAATTGGAAGAGGGGGAAGTAGTGGGGACACGTATTAAAGTAGTTCGTAAAATACATGTTTTTAAATGTTCTAAATTTTGTTCGTAATATAATATATAATAATGATACTAAATTAAATCAAAATTCAACACGAATTTTGATTTAATTAACATTAACTATTTCTAGTTTACCAAATAAATCACAATATTATCTTCACGAGGTGAACAGGTTGTGATTACACAATTGTATACATTCATAAAAAAAATACGTGCACAAGACACGAGTGAGTATATTTCAAGGCTAAGTGTGTATTTTATTTTCGTTCACGATGACGTAGGTGTACGTATTAGTGGTGGGCGATGCGGCTCGGTTTAGTGAGCCGGATCACTAAATCAGCTCTTTGTAGTGTACCGGTTCGGTGATCCGGCTCGATTGAACGACGGTTCGCGTCCCCCCTGACCATGCCCTCTCCCTCGCTCCCTTGGCCCTCCTAAAGACGTCCTTAAGACGCTCTTACACGATACTTTTTTCGTCCAGTTTTCACGTGGATTGTCTTTACAGAGAGCTGATTTAGTGATCCGGCTCACTAAACCGAGCCGACTCGCCCACCACTAGTACGTATACGCGCATGCGCAGAACTTGTGAATGTGGAACAACCGTAAGTAGGCGCAATGCACCTCTAGTTGAGATGCGATTAACTATGCGCTGTAGTGAATGATCGCCCGCGGTGTGGAATCAGGTAAGTACTATTATAGCAGACCTAGTATTCAAAATTAATTCCTCTGCGGGTCTGATTTTCTTATTTTGATTACATTGGGGCAGCATAACATGATTTGCCTTCTAAATTACTGCCAGCAAAAATACGGTCGAAATATTATATACGAGTAGTAATACGCGCAGCTCCTGACCCATACCATACATTTAATAATAATAATAATAATAATAATAATAATAATAATAATAATAATAATAATAATAATAATAATAATAATAATAATAATAATAATAATAATAATAATAATAATAATAATAATAATAATAATAATAATGTAATAATAATAATAATAATAATAATAATAATAATAATAATATTATTATTAATATTGATACAAGCCATAAGTGCGGGAAACACCGATTTATGCTAATCCCTAATACGGTACCCGAGGTCCGTCTACCTGAGGGTAATTTACAAACGCCCGGCTTTAAATCCCGGGAATTTCGCAGTCGCCAGAAAAAGGCAGTTAAAGGGATTAACAGCGAACTAATTAAAAGCCACCGAGCCACAGTTCGTAGTTCACGAAGGAACCCGAAGAATAGTTCGGATGGGATTAAAAAGGGGGACTTTGGCCGAAGCAAAGTCAGTAGTGGACAGAGACGAGTCAGTAGAGACCGTCCGGCCAGTGGTCGTAGTCGAGACTCCCGTCTCCTACAAAGCAAGCAGGCCACTTGCATCCCCAGCCTGAGACGCTGCGAGAAAACTCGGCAGGAACCGCCGAACCCCAACGCCCACCGTTCGAGTGCAGTCGAGTGCCCTTCGCCTCCTGCCCTCCAGCGCCGTGATCCCATCAAGGCACATATCCACCACCGCAGGAATCACCACCGGACAGCAGTCGAGCGCCTCTGGCATCCTGCTGATCATCCTCTTGAACCGTCTGAAACCGGTCGTCAAGTGAAAGCCGAAACGCGTGTCCGCCCAGCACCAAAACCTCCCCCTACCGGAAGTACCACCTGAACATCAAGACGACTGGTAATCTCCCCACTGGACCGTGTGCAGATTACCCGTAAAAACAGTTCGTGTAATTAAGTGACACCCACAATACCTACCAGTTAAGAATATATTTTACATTGTGAATTAATAAAATACTTGACACTCGACGAAGTTACCTGTTTCTACTGAACCCCAATGACCCCACCTATCAATTGGCGCCCAGCGTGTTTGTCAAGTCAGTGAACAATGTTTTAAAAAAAAAAAAATTTTAAATACATAAATTCAGTGACTACCCTATGGGAAAGACAAGAGTGGCAATACACCGAACAAAAGTGGGCTCAGGAAACCAACAAGTGGTATGAATTTTATTTATTGAAAAAAAATAAATAAATGAAAATGCCACAAACACGTAGCACGGCAGCAGAAAGCGCCACCATGTCCAACGACAAACTAAACGACCTCCCGGCTTCAACCTCGACTTCAGCTGACACAGCGAATGTTCCCCTACAGACAACGGGGAGGACAGACACCCCGACGATACAAATAACGGCAAGTCAAATAACGGAAATAGGGACAGTGATAACAAGACAATTTGCAAACATGTACGTTTGTCAAAGGGAACCTCGCCTGGAGGCAATATTTTCCGGGAGATTGGAAGAATTCCCACGACTCTTCCTGGAACGGTGCGAGGAGTACTTTAAAGCGGCAAAAACATACGAAGAAAACAAAGCAAGGGTAGCAACAACCCAGCTCCGAGATAAGGCAAAGGACTGGGCTAACACATACAAGCACCCAGAATGGGAGAACTTTAAAAGATTTTTCCTTCGGGAGTACGAGGGACCAGAAGTGGAACTCCGGCTTCAAAACCAAATATTCCACAAAATTCAAGAAAACACAGAATCTTTGGCTGAATTCATAATAAACAAACAAAGGATGTTCGCACGGCTTCACCCAAAGAAAGACCTCTCAGAGTTAGATGTTTTCGTACCGGCGTTCTGTAATAGTCAGATGTTACCACAGTACGCCCACGTATACGCCACCACCATGGAGGAGTGGATGAACCAGGCGATGAGGTATGAGAACTCCAAAGGAAGGTTCAAGATTCTGGGCCAACGCCAAACCAGACACGACTCTCCGCCTCACCGGTCACCTCAGCGGAGTTCATCTCAGCACCGTTCACCGCCTCGCCGTGACCAGCCTCGCCGTTCTCCACCTCGACGGTCACCGTACCGCCAACCACCGGCCCAAAGATCCACAGTAAACCGAAACAGGAGAGACCGGAACCCGGAAAACCGGTACCGCCCGGGAGCTCGGTACTAACACAGCGACCCGGGCGAAGAAGAAAGAAACCGAGACAACTAGCAGAGTGCCACACGGCAATATCGGGTTCTTTCCTACCGAGAATAAGAGTGAACATAGAGGGGCAAACCTATCAAGCGCTCATAGACTCAGCAGCCTCACACTCTCTAATAAAAACGGCCATAGCACAAAATGCCAAACTAGAGCAATCTTCCATCAAATGCCTTAAACTGGCGAATACAAGAGACGTAATGCGAATAAAGGGCATCGTTTCGTTGAAATTTGACATCCAGAATACAACACAGGAATGGAAATTTCTCGTGGGAGAAAACCTAAGAGAAAACATTATCTTAGGACGCGATTGGCTCTCCCAAGAAGAGGCTTCAATAGACTTCATGCGAAACTGTTTAAATTTCGGAAGATCAATCAGAACAACCACCCACTTCGTACCCATTCGCCAGGAACAAAAGAAGGACGAGATCCACTGGCCACTATTAGATCAAATTCCAGACCAGGAGAAGGAAGGATACGCGGACCTAATACGCGAATATAGCGAAGTATTTTCCCCCGTGACAGGAACAGCGAAAGTACCACCACACAAAATCCACCTAATTAACGAGAGACCTATCTGCGTCCCACCACACCGCCTTTCGGATGAGAAGAAAAGGGAATTATATAAACAACTTGAAGGAATGTTAGCGGAAGGAGTAGTAGAAACCAGCAGATCCCCATTTAGCTTCCCAGTAGTGATGGTGGCCAAAAAGGGAAAGGAAGGAAGACGGTTCTGCATAGACTACCGAAAATTGAATCAAGCCACAATAGCCGAACCCTCACCTCTGCCAATCATACACGAAACACTTAAAGACCTGAGCACAGCCAAGGTATTCACTGTACTGGATCTAAAAAGTGGATACTGGCAAGTACCGATGGCCCCAGAAGACAGAGAGAAAACGGCATTCACCACACCAGATGGAGGCAGTTTTCAGTTCAGAGTAATGCCATTCGGGTTAAAGGGAGCACCCAGAACGTTTCAAAGAATCATGAGTCAGCAAGTATTAGCCGGATACCTGAGGAAATTCGCCATGGCTTACCTAGATGACATCGTCATATATTCCGAAAACTTGAGGGAACACTTACGCCACCTCCGCCTCATCTTAGAACGCTTAGCAGAATTCGGACTAAAATGCTCTCCAGAAAAATGCAACATCGCCACAGACAAAATTACCTATTTGGGACACACAGTCAGTGCCTCAGGCAACACCCCCCAGAGCCCACACGAAGATGCCATAAAAAACACACCATCCCCGCAAACAAGGAAAGAGCTTCGCAGTTTTCTAGGAGTATGCAACTGGCTTAGGGAATACATACCAAACTTTGCCGAGATGTCGGCGCCCTTAACAAATCTTACAAGGAATAAGATAAAATTCAAATGGACCACAGAAGCTGAAGAAGCTATGCAACAAATAAAAAACGCAACGGTTGGACCACTGGAACTCAAGAGACCCGATTTTAGTAGAGAATTCATATTGCAGACAGACGCAAGTAAAGTGGGAGCCGCGGCAGTACTCTTCCATAAAAACGAAGATGGGTCACGGGACGTGATCTCATATTCAAGTATCCGGTTCTC